>CAXAJV010000665.1:0-128000 GCA_963969225.1 Xylocopa violacea
CGTAGAGGCCAACAAGCCAGGAATGTGAGCAAATATTACCGCCGAGATGTTAGGTTGGGTTAGGTTAGATTATATAACGTTATAGATGTATATAAAGGTCCCACGGAGACGTAGAAGCCAACTCGCCATGAATGTTTTCAAATATTACCGCCGAGATGTTAGGTTGGGTTAGGTTAGGTTATGTTTCGTTATTGATGTATATGAAGGTCCCACGGAGAAGTAGAGGCCAACTCGCCAGGAATGTTGTCAAACATTAGCGCCAAGATGATAGGTTGGGTTAGGTTAGGTTATATTACGTTATAGATGTATTTAAACGTCCCGCGGAGACGTAGAGGCCAACAAGCCAGGAATGTGATCAAATATTACCGCCGAGATGTTAGGTTGGGTTAGGTTAGATTATATAACGTTATAGATGTATATAAAGGTCCCACGGAGACGTAGAGGCCAACAAGCCAGGAATGTGTTCAAATATTACCGCCGAGATGTTAGGTTGGGTTAGGTTAGGTTATATTACGTTATAGATGTATATAAAGATCCCACGGAGAGGTAGATGCCAACTCGCCATGAATGTTTTCAAATATTACCGCCGAGATGTTAGGTTGGGTTAGGTTAGGTTATGTTTCGTTATTGATGTATATGAAGGTCCCACGGAGAAGTAGAGGCCAACTCGCCAGGTATGTTGTCAAATATTAGCGCCGAGATGATAGGTTGGCACAGGTTAGGTTATATTACGTTATAGATGTATATAAAGGTCCCACGGAGACGTAGAGGCCAACTCGCCAGGAATGTTTCCAAATATTACCGCCGAGATGTTAGGTTCGGTTAGGTTAGGTTATATTTCGTTATTGATGTATATGAAGGTCCCACGGAGAAGTAGAGGCCAACTCGCCAGGAATATTGTCAAACATTAGCGCCAAGATGATAGGTTGGGTTAGGTTAGGTTATATTACGTTATAGATGTATTTAAACGTCCCGCGGAGACGTAGAGGCCAACTCGCCAGGAATGTTTCCAAATATTACCGCCGAGATGTAAGGTTCGGTTAGGTTAGGTTATATTTCGTTATTGATGTATATGAAGGTCCCACGGAGAAGTAGAGGCCAACTCGCCAGGAATGTTGTCAAACATTAGCGCCAAGATGATAGGTTGGGTTAGGTTAGGTTATATTACGTTATTGATGTATATAAAGGTCCCACGGAGACGTAGAGGCCAACTCGCCAGGTATGTTGTCAAATATTAGCGCCGAGATGATAGGTTGGGTTAGGTTAGGTTATATTATGTTATAGATGTATATAAAGGTCCCACGGAGACGTATAGGCCAACTCGCCAGGAATGTTTCCAAATATTACCGCCGAGATGTTAGGTTCGGTTAGGTTAGGTTATATTTCGTTATTGATGTATATGAGGGTCCCACGGAGAAGTAGAGGCCAACTCGCCAGGAATGTTGTCAAACATTAGCGCCAAGATGATAGGTTGGGTTAGGTTAGGTTATATTACGTTATTGATGTATATGAAGGTCCCACGGAGAAGTAGAGGCCAACTCGCCAGGAATGTTGTCAAACATTAGCGCCAAGATGATAGGTTGCGTTAGGTTGGGTTATATTACGTTATTGATGTATATAAAGGTCCCACGGAGACGTAGAGTCCAACTCGCCAGGAATGTTTCCAAATATTACCGCCGAGATGTTAGGTTCGGATAGGTTAGGTTATATTTCGTTATTGATGTATATGATGGTCCCACGGAGAAGTAGAGGCCAACTCGCCAGGAATGTTGTCAAACATTAGCGCCAAGATGATAGGTTGGGTTAGGTTAGGTTATATTACGTTATTGATGTATATAAAGGTCCCACGGAGACGTAGAGGCCAACTCGCCAGGTATGTTGTCAAATATTAGCGCCGAGATGATAGGTTGGGTTAGGTTAGGTTATATTACGTTATAGATGTATATAAATGTCCCACGGAGGCGTATAGGCCAACTCGCCAGGAATGTTTCCAAATATTACCGCCGAGATGTTAGGTTCGGTTAGGTTAGGTTATATTTCGTTATTGATGTATATGAGGGTCCCACGGAGAAGTAGAGGCCAACTCGCCAGGAATGTTGTCAAACATTAGCGCCAAGATGATAGGTTGGGTTATATTACGTTATAGATGTATTTAAATGTCCCGCGGAGACATAGAGGCCAACAAGCCAGGAATGTTTTCAAATATTACCGCCGAGATGTTAGGTTGGGTTAGGTTAGGTTATATTACGTTATAGATGTATATAAAGATCCCACGGAGACGTAGATGCCAACTCGCCATGAATGTTTTCAAATATTACCGTCGAGATGTTAGGTTGGGTTAGGTTAGGTTATGTTTCGTTATTGATGTGTATGAAGGTCCCACGGAGAAGTAGAGGCCAACTCGCCAGGTATGTTGTCAAATATTAGCGCCAAGATGATAGGTTGGGTTAGGTTAGGTTATATTACGTTATAGATGTATTTAAACGTCCCGCGGAGACGTAGAGGCCAACTCGCCAGGAATGTTTCCAAATATTACCGCCGAGATGTTAGGTTCGGTTAGGTTAGGTTATATTTCGTTATGGATGTATATGAAGGTCCCACGGAGAAGTAGAGGCCAACTCGCCAGGAATGTTGTCAAACATTAGCGCCAAGATGATAGGTTGGGTTAGGTTAGGTTATATTACGTTATTGATGTATATAAAGGTCCCACGGAGACGTAGACGCCAACTCGCCAGGTATGTTGTCAAATATTAGCGCCGAGATGATAGGTTGGGTTAGGTTAGGTTATATTACGCTATAGATGTATATAAAGGTCCCACGGAGACGTATAGGCCAACTCGCCAGGAATGTTTCCAAATATTACCGCCGAGATGTTAGGTTCGGTTAGGTTAGGTTATATTTCGTTATTGATGTATATGAGGGTCCCACGGAGAAGTAGAGGCCAACTCGCCAGGAATGTTGTCAAACATTAGCGCCAAGATGATAGGTTGGGTTATATTACGTTATAGATGTATTTAAACGTCCCGCGGAGACGTAGAGGCCAACAAGCCAGGAATGTGATCAAATATTACCGCCGAGATGTTAGGTTGGGTTAGGTTAGATTATATAACGTTATAGATGTATATAAAGATCCCACGGAGACGTAGAGGCCAACAAGCCAGGAATGTGTTCAAATATTACCGCCGAGATGTTAGGTTGGGTTAGGTTAGGTTATATTACGTTATTGATGAATATAAATGTACCACGGAGACGTAGAGGCCAATTCGCCATGAATATTTTCAAATATTACCGCCGAGATGTTAGGTTGGGTTAGGTTAGGTTATATTACGTTATTGATGTATATGAAGGTCCCACGGAGAAGTAGAGGCCAACTCGCCAGGAATGTTGTCAAACATTAGCGCCAAGATGATAGGGTGGGTTAGGTTAGGTTATATTACGTTATTGATGTATATAAAGGTCCCACGGAGACGTAGAGGCCAACTCGCCAGGTATGTTGTCAAATATTACCGCCGAGATGTTAGGTTCGGTTAGGTTAGGTTATATTTCGTTATTGATGTATATGAAGGTCCCACGGAGAAGTAGAGGCCAACTCCCCAGGAATGTTGTCAAACATTAGCGCCAAGATGATAGGTTGGTTTAGGTTAGGTTATATTATGTTATTGATGTATATAAAGGTCCCACGGAGACGTAGAGGCCAACTCGCCAGGTATGTTGTCAAATATTAGCGCCGAGATGATAGGTTGGGTTAGGTTAGGTTATATTACGTTATAGATGTATATAAAGGTCCCACGGAGACGTATAGGCCAACTCGCCAGGAATGTTTCCAAATATTACCGCCGAGATGTTAGGTTCGGTTAGGTTAGGTTATATTTCGTTATTGATGTATATGAAGGTCCCACGGAGAAGTAGAGGCCAACTCGCCAGGAATGTTGTCAAACATTAGCGCCAAGATGATAGGTTGGGTTAGGTTAGGTTATATTACGTTATAGATGTATTTAAATGTCCCGCGGAGACGTAGAGGCCAACAAGCCAGGAATGTGATCAAATATTACCGCCGAGATGTTAGGTTGGGTTAGGTTAGATTATATAACGTTATAGATGTATATAAAGGTCCCACGGAGACGTAGAGGCCAACAAGCCAGGAATGTGTTCAAATATTACCGCCGAGATGTTAGGTTGGGTTAGGTTAGGTTATATTACGTTATTGATGTATATAAATGTACCACCGAGACATAGAGGCCAACTCGCCATGAATATTTTCAAATATTACCGCCGAGATGTTAGGTTGGGTTAGGTTAGGTTATATTACGTTATTGATGTATATGATGGTCCCACGGAGAAGTAGAGGCCAACTCGCCAGGAATGTTGTCAAACATTAGCGCCAAGATGATAGGTTGGGTTAGGTTAGGTTATATTACGTTATTGATGTATATAAAGGTCCCACGGAGACGCCGAGGCCAACTCGCCAGGTATGTTGTCAAATATTAGCGCCGAGATGATAGGTTGGGTTAGGTTAGGTTATATTACGTTATAGATGTATATAAATGTCCCACGGAGGCGTATAGGCCAACTCGCCAGGAATGTTTCCAAATATTACCGCCGAGATGTTAGGTTCGGTTAGGTTAGGTTATATTTCGTTATTGATGTATATGAGGGTCCCACGGAGAAGTAGAGGCCAACTCGCCAGGAATGTTGTCAAACATTAGCGCCAAGATGATAGGGTGGGTTAGGTTAGGTTATATTACGTTATTGATGTATATAAAGGTCCCACGGAGACGTAGAGGCCAACTCGCCAGGTATGTTGTCAAATATTACCGCCGAGATGTTAGGTTCGGTTAGGTTAGGTTATATTTCGTTATTGATGTATATGAAGGTCCCACGGAGAAGTAGAGGCCAACTCCCCAGGAATGTTGTCAAACATTAGCGCCAAGATGATAGGTTGGTTTAGGTTAGGTTATATTATGTTATTGATGTATATAAAGGTCCCACGGAGACGTAGAGGCCAACTCGCCAGGTATGTTGTCAAATATTAGCGCCGAGATGATAGGTTGGGTTAGGTTAGGTTATATTACGTTATAGATGTATATAAAGGTCCCACGGAGACGTATAGGCCAACTCGCCAGGAATGTTTCCAAATATTACCGCCGAGATGTTAGGTTCGGTTAGGTTAGGTTATATTTCGTTATTGATGTATATGAAGGTCCCACGGAGAAGTAGAGGCCAACTCGCCAGGAATGTTGTCAAACATTAGCGCCAAGATGATAGGTTGGGTTAGGTTAGGTTATATTACGTTATAGATGTATTTAAATGTCCCGCGGAGACGTAGAGGCCAACAAGCCAGGAATGTGATCAAATATTACCGCCGAGATGTTAGGTTGGGTTAGGTTAGATTATATAACGTTATAGATGTATATAAAGGTCCCACGGAGACGTAGAGGCCAACAAGCCAGGAATGTGTTCAAATATTACCGCCGAGATGTTAGGTTGGGTTAGGTTAGGTTATATTACGTTATTGATGTATATAAATGTACCACCGAGACATAGAGGCCAACTCGCCATGAATATTTTCAAATATTACCGCCGAGATGTTAGGTTGGGTTAGGTTAGGTTATATTACGTTATTGATGTATATGATGGTCCCACGGAGAAGTAGAGGCCAACTCGCCAGGAATGTTGTCAAAGATTAGCGCCAAGATGATAGGTTGGGTTAGGTTAGGTTATATTACGTTATTGATGTATATAAAGGTCCCACGGAGACGCAGAGGCCAACTCGCCAGGTATGTTGTCAAATATTAGCGCCGAGATGATAGGTTGGGTTAGGTTAGGTTATATTACGTTATAGATGTATATAAATGTCCCACGGAGGCGTATAGGCCAACTCGCCAGGAATGTTTCCAAATATTACCGCCGAGATGTTAGGTTCGGTTAGGTTAGGTTATATTTCGTTATTGATGTATATGAGGGTCCCACGGAGAAGTAGAGGCCAACTCGCCAGGAATGTTGTCAAACATTAGCGCCAAGATGATAGGTTGGGTTATATTACGTTATAGATGTATTTAAATGTCCCGCGGAGACATAGAGGCCAACAAGCCAGGAATGTGATCAAATATTACCGCCGAGATGTTAGGTTGGGTTAGGTTAGATTATATAACGTTATAGATGTATATAAAGATCCCACGGAGACGTAGAGGCCAACAAGCCAGGAATGTGTTCAAATATTACCGCCGAGATGGTAGGTTGGGTTAGGTTAGGTTATATTACGTTATTGATGAATATAAATGTACCACGGAGACGTAGAGGCCAATTCGCCATGAATATTTTCAAATATTACCGCCGAGATGTTAGGTTGGGTTAGGTTAGGTTATATTACGTTATTGATGTATATGAAGGTCCCACGGAGAAGTAGAGGCCAACTCGCCAGGAATGTTGTCAAACATTAGCGCCAAGATGATAGGTTGGGTTAGGTTAGGTTATATTACGTTATTGATGTATATAAAGGTCCCACGGAGACGTAGAGGCCAACTCGCCAGGTATGTTGTCAAATATTACCGCCGAGATGTTAGGTTCGGTTAGGTTAGGTTATATTTCGTTATTGATGTATATGAAGGTCCCACGGAGAAGTAGAGGCCAACTCGCCAGGAATGTTGTCAAACATTAGCGCCAAGATGATAGGTTGGGTTAGGTTAGGTTATATTACGTTATTGATGTATATAAAGGTCCCACGGAGACGTAGAAGCCAACTCGCCAGGTATGTTGTCAAACATTAGCGCCAAGATGATAGGTTGGGTTAGGTTAGGTTATATTACGTTATAGATGTATTTAAACGTCCCGCGGAGACGTAGAGGCCAACTCGCCAGGAATGTTTCCAAATATTACCGCCGAGATGTAAGGTTCGGTTAGGTTAGGTTATATTTCGTTATTGATGTATATGAAGGTCCCACGGAGAAGTAGAGGCCAACTCGCCAGGAATGTTGTCAAACATTAGCGCCAAGATGATAGGTTGGGTTAGGTTAGGTTATATTACGTTATTGATGTATATAAAGGTCCCACGGAGACGTAGAGGCCAACTCGCCAGGTATGTTGTCAAATATTAGCGCCGAGATGATAGGTTGGGTTAGGTTAGGTTATATTATGTTATAGATGTATATAAAGGTCCCACGGAGACGTATAGGCCAACTCGCCAGGAATGTTTCCAAATATTACCGCCGAGATGTTAGGTTCGGTTAGGTTAGGTTATATTTCGTTATTGATGTATATGAGGGTCCCACGGAGAAGTAGAGGCCAACTCGCCAGGAATGTTGTCAAACATTAGCGCCAAGATGATAGGTTGGGTTAGGTTAGGTTATATTACGTTATTGATGTATATGAAGGTCCCACGGAGAAGTAGAGGCCAACTCGCCAGGAATGTTGTCAAACATTAGCGCCAAGATGATAGGTTGCGTTAGGTTAGGTTATATTACGTTATTGATGTATATAAAGGTCCCACGGAGACGTAGAGTCCAACTCGCCAGGAATGTTTCCAAATATTACCGCCGAGATGTTAGGTTCGGATAGGTTAGGTTATATTTCGTTATTGATGTATATGAAGGTCCCACGGAGAAGTAGAGGCCAACTCGCCAGGAATGTTGTCAAACATTAGCGCCAAGATGATAGGTTGGGTTAGGTTAGGTTATATTACGTTATAGATGTATTTAAACGTCCCGCGGAGACGTAGAGGCCAACTCGCCAGGAATGTTTCCAAATATTACCGCCGAGATGTTAGGTTCGGTTAGGTTAGGTTATATTTCGTTATTGATGTATATGAAGGTCCCACGGAGAAGTAGAGGCCAACTCGCCAGGAATGTTGTCAAACATTAGCGCCAAGATGATAGGTTGGGTTAGGTTAGGTTATATTACGTTATTGATGTATATAAAGGTCCCACGGAGACGTAGAGGCCAACTCGCCAGGTATGTTGTCAAATATTAGCGCCGAGATGATAGGTTGGGTTAGGTTAAGTTATATTACGTTATAGATGTATATAAAGGTCCCACGGAGACGTATAGGCCAACTCGCCATGAATGTTTTCAAATATTACCGCCGAGATGTTAGGTTGGGTTAGGTTAGGTTATGTTTCGTTATTGATGTATATGAAGGTCCCACGGAGAAGTAGAGTCCAACTCGCCAGAAATGTTGTCAAACATTAGCGCCAAGATGATAGGTTGGGTTAGGTTAGGTTATATTACGTTATAGATGTATTTAAACGTCCCGCGGAGACGTAGAGGCCAACAAGCCAGGAATGTGATCAAATATTACCGCCGAGATGTTAGGTTGGGTTGGGTTAGATTATATAACGTTATAGATGTATATAAAGGTCCCACGGAGACGTAGAGGCCAACAAGCCAGGAATGTTTTCAAATATTACCGCCGAGATGTTAGGTTGGGTTAGTTTAGGTTATATTACGTTATAGATGTATATAAAGGTCGCACGGAGACGTAGAGGCCAACTCGCCAGGAATGTTTCCAAATATTACTGCCGAGATGTTAGGTTCGGATAGGTTAGGTTATATTTCGTTATTGATGTATATGAAGGTCCCACGGAGAAGTAGAGGCCAACTCGCCAGGAATGTTGTCAAACATTAGCGCCAAGATGATAGGTTGGGTTAGGTTAGGTTATATTACGTTATAGATGTATTTAAACGTCCCGCGGAGACGTAGAGGCCAACTCGCCAGGAATGTTTCCAAATATTACCGCCGAGATGTTAGGTTCGGTTAGGTTAGGTTATATTTCGTTATGGATGTATATGAAGGTCCCACGGAGAAGTAGAGGCCAACTCGCCAGGAATGTTGTCAAACATTAGCGCCAAGATGATAGGTTGGGTTAGGTTAGGTTATATTACGTTATTGATGTATATAAAGGTCCCACGGAGACGTAGACGCCAACTCGCCAGGTATGTTGTCAAATATTAGCGCCGAGATGATAGGTTGGGTTAGGTTAGGTTATATTACGTTATAGATGTATATAAAGGTCCCACGGAGACGTATAGGCCAACTCGCCAGGAATGTTTCCAAATATTACCGCCGAGATGTTAGGTTCGGTTAGGTTAGGTTATATTTCGTTATTGATGTATATGAGGGTCCCACGGAGAAGTAGAGGCCAACTCGCCAGGAATGTTGTCAAACATTAGCGCCAAGATGATAGGTTGGGTTATATTACGTTATAGATGTATTTAAACGTCCCGCGGAGACGTAGAGGCCAACAAGCCAGGAATGTGATCAAATATTACCGCCGAGATGTTAGGTTGGGTTAGGTTAGATTATATAACGTTATAGATGTATATAAAGATCCCACGGAGACGTAGAGGCCAACAAGCCAGGAATGTGTTCAAATATTACCGCCGAGATGTTAGGTTGGGTTAGGTTAGGTTATATTACGTTATCGATGAATATAAATGTACCACGGAGACGTAGAGGCCAATTCGCCATGAATATTTTCAAATATTACCGCCGAGATGTTAGGTTGGGTTAGGTTAGGTTATATTACGTTATTGATGTATATGAAGGTCCCACGGAGAAGTAGAGGCCAACTCGCCAGGAATGTTGTCAAACATTAGCGCCAAGATGATAGGGTGGGTTAGGTTAGGTTATATTACGTTATTGATGTATATAAAGGTCCCACGGAGACGTAGAGGCCAACTCGCCAGGTATGTTGTCAAATATTACCGCCGAGATGTTAGGTTCGGTTAGGTTAGGTTATATTTCGTTATTGATGTATATAAATGTACCACGGAGACGTAGAGGCCAACTCCCCAGGAATGTTGTCAAACATTAGCGCCAAGATGATAGGTTGGGATAGGTTAGGTTATATTACGTTATAGATGTATTTAAACGTCCCGCGGAGACGTAGAGGCCAACAAGCCAGGAATGTGATCAAATATTACCGCCGAGATGTTAGGTTGGGTTAGGTTAGATTATATAACGTTATAGATGTATATAAAGGTCCCACGGAGACGTAGAGGCCAACAAGCCAGGAATGTGTTCAAATATTACCGCCGAGATGTTAGGTTGGGTTAGGTTAGGTTATATTACGTTATTGATGTATATAAATGTACCACCGAGACATAGAGGCCAACTCGCCATGAATATTTTCAAATATTACCGCCGAGATGTTAGGTTGGGTTAGGTTAGGTTATATTACGTTATTGATGTATATGATGGTCCCACGGAGAAGTAGAGGCCAACTCGCCAGGAATGTTGTCAAACATTAGCGCCAAGATGATAGGTTGGGTTAGGTTAGGTTATATTACGTTATTGATGTATATAAAGGTCCCACGGAGACGTAGAAGCCAACTCGCCAGGTATGTTGTCAAATATTAGCGCCGAGATGATAGGTTGGGTTAGGTTAGGTTATATTACGTTATAGATGTATATAAATGTCCCACGGAGGCGTATAGGCCAACTCGCCAGGAATGTTTCCAAATATTACCGCCGAGATGTTAGGTTCGGTTAGGTTAGGTTATATTTCGTTATTGATGTATATGAGGGTCCCACGGAGAAGTAGAGGCCAACTCGCCAGGAATGTTGTCAAACATTAGCGCCAAGATGATAGGTTGGGTTATATTACGTTATAGATGTATTTAAATGTCCCGCGGAGACATAGAGGCCAACAAGCCAGGAATGTGATCAAATATTACCGCCGAGATGTTAGGTTGGGTTAGGTTAGATTATATAACGTTATAGATGTATATAAAGATCCCACGGAGACGTAGAGGCCAACAAGCCAGGAATGTGTTCAAATATTACCGCCGAGATGGTAGGTTGGGTTAGGTTAGGTTATATTACGTTATTGATGAATATAAATGTACCACGGAGACGTAGAGGCCAATTCGCCATGAATATTTTCAAATATTACCGCCGAGATGTTAGGTTGGGTTAGGTTAGGTTATATTACGTTATTGATGTATATGAAGGTCCCACGGAGAAGTAGAGGCCAACTCGCCAGGAATGTTGTCAAACATTAGCGCCAAGATGATAGGTTGGGTTAGGTTAGGTTATATTACGTTATTGATGTATATAAAGGTCCCACGGAGACGTAGAGGCCAACTCGCCAGGTATGTTGTCAAATATTACCGCCGAGATGTTAGGTTCGGTTAGGTTAGGTTATATTTCGTTATTGATGTATATGAAGGTCCCACGGAGAAGTAGAGGCCAACTCGACAGGAATGTTGTCAAACATTAGCGCCAAGATGATAGGTTGGGTTAGGTTAGGTTATATTACGTTATTGATGTATATAAAGGTCCCACGGAGACGTAGAGGCCAACTCGCCAGGTATGTTGTCAAATATTAGCGCCGAGATGATAGGTTGGGTTAGGTTAGGTTATATTACGTTATAGATGTATATAAAGGTCCCACGGAGACGTATAGGCAAACTCGCCAGGAATGCTGTCAAACGTCATCGCCGAGATGATAGGTTGGGTTAGGTTAGGTTATATTTCGTTATTGATGTATATGAAGGTCCCACGGAGAAGTAGAGGCCAACTCGCCAGGAATGTTGTCAAACATTAGCGCCAAGATGATTGGTTGGGTTAGGTTAGGTTATATTACGTTATAGATGTATTTAAACGTCCCGCTGAGACGTAGAGGCCAACAAGCCAGGAATGTGATCAAATATTACCGCCGAGATGTTAGGTTGGGTTAGGTTAGATTATAAAACGTTATAGATGTATATAAAGGTCCCACGGAGACGTAGAGGCCAACAAGCCAGGAATGTGTTCAAATATTACCGCCGAGATGTTAGGTTGGGTTAGGTTAGGTTATATTACGTTATTGATGTATATAAATGTACCACGGAGACGTAGAGGCCAACTCGCCATGAATATTTTCAAATATTACCGCCGAGATCTTAGGTTGGGTTAGGTTAGGTTATATTACGTTATTGATGTATGTAAAGGTCCCACGGAGACGTAGAGGCCAACTCGCCAGGTATGTTGTCAAATATTAGCGCCGAGATGATAGGTTGGGTTAGGTTAGGTTATATTACGTTATAGATGTATATAAAGGTCCCACGGAGACGTAGAGGCCAACTCGCCAGGAATGTTTCCAAATATTACCGCCGAGATGTTAGGTTCGGTTAGGTTAGGTTATATTACGTTATTGATGTATAAAAAGATCCCACGGAGACGTAGAGGCCAACTCGCCAGGTATGTTTTCAAATACTACCGCCGAGATGTTAGGTTGGGTTAGGTTAGGTTATATTACGTTATTGATGTATATAAAGGTCCCACGGAGACGTAGATGCCAACTCGCCAGGTATGTTGTCAAATATTAGCGCCGAGATGATAGGTTGGGTTAGGTTAGGTTATATTACGTTATAGATGTATATAAAGGTCCCACGGAGACGTAGAGGCCAACTCGCCAGGAATGTTTTCAAAAATTACCGCCGACATGATAGGTTGGGTTAGGTTAGATTATATTACGTTATTGATGTATATGAAGGTCAAACCGAGACGTAGAGGCCAACTCGCCAGGAATGTTGTCAAATATTACCGCCGAGATGTTAGGTTGGGTTAGGTTAGGTTATATTACGTTACTGATGTATATAAAGGTCCCACGGAGACGGAGACGCCAACTCGCCAGGAATGTTGTCAAATATTACCGCCGAGATGTTAGGTTGGGTTAGGTTAGGTTATATTACGTTATAGATGTATATAAAGGTCCCACGGAGACGTAGAGGCCAACTCGCCAGGAATGTTTCCAAATATTACCGCCGAGATGTTAGGTTGGGTTAGGTTAGGTTATATTACGTTATAGATGTATATAAAGATCCCACGGAGAGGTAGATGCCAACTCGCCATGAATGTTTTCAAATATTACCGCCGAGATGTTAGGTTGGGTTAGGTTAGGTTATGTTTCGTTATTGATGTATATGAAGGTCCCACGGAGAAGTAGAGGCCAACTCGCCAGGTATGTTGTCAAATATAAGCGCCGAGATGATAGGTTGGGACAGGTTAGGTTATATTACGTTATAGATGTATATAAAGGTCCCACGGAGACGTAGAGGCCAACTCGCCAGGAATGTTTCCAAATATTACCGCCGAGATGTTAGGTTCGGTTAGGTTAGGTTATATTTCGTTATTGATGTATATGAAGGTCCCACGGAGAAGTAGAGGCCAACTCGCCAGGAATGTTGTCAAACATTAGCGCCAAGATGATAGGCTGGGTTAGGTTAGGTTATATTACGTTATAGATGTATTTAAACGTCCCGCGGAGACGTAGAGGCCAACTCGCCAGGAATGTTTCCAAATATTACCGCCGAGATGTTAGGTTCGGTTAGGTTAGGTTCTATTTCGTTATTGATGTATATGAAGGTCCCACGGAGAAGTAGAGGCCAACTCGCCAGGAATGTTGTCAAACATTAGCGCCAAGATGATAGGTTGGGTTAGGTTAGGTTATATTACGTTATTGATGCATATAAAGGTCCCACGGAGACGTAGAGGCCAACTCGCCAGGTATGTTGTCAAATATTAGCGCCGAGATGATAGGTTGGGTTAGGTTAGGTTATATTATGTTATAGATGTATATAAAGGTCCCAAGGAGACGTATAGGCCAACTCGCCAGGAATGTTTCCAAATATTACCGCCGAGATGTTAGGTTCGGTTAGGTTAGGTTATATTTCGTTATTGATGTATATGAGGGTCCCACGGAGAAGTAGAGGCCAACTCGCCAGGAATGTTGTCAAACATTAGCGCCAAGATGATAGGTTGGGTTATATTACGTTATAGATGTATTTAAACGTCCCGCGGAGACGTAGAGGCCAACAAGCCAGGAATGTGATCAAATATTACCGCCGAGATGTTAGGTTGGGTTAGGTTAGATTATATAACGTTATAGATGTATATAAAGATCCCACGGAGACGTAGAGGCCAACAAGCCAGGAATGTGTTCAAATATTACCGCCGAGATGTTAGGTTGGGTTAGGTTAGGTTATATTACGTTATTGATGAATATAAATGTACCACGGAGACGAAGAGGCCAATTCGCCATGAATATATTCAAATATTACCGCCGAGATGTTAGGTTGGGTTAGGTTAGGTTATATTACGTTATTAATGTATATGAAGGTCCCACGGAGAAGTAGAGGCCAACTCGCCAGGAATGTTGTCAAACATTAGCGCCAAGATGATAGGTTGCGTTAGGTTAGGTTATATTACGTTATTGATGTATATAAAGGTCCCACGGAGACGTAGAGTCCAACTCGCCAGGTATGTTGTCAAATATTAGCGCCGAGATGATAGGTTGGGTTAGGTTAGGTTATATTACGTTATAGATGTATATAAAGGTCCCACGGAGACGTAGAGGCCAACTCGCCAGGTATGTTGTCAAATATTAGCGCCGAGATGATAGGTTGGGTTAGGTTAGGTTATATTACGTTATAGATGTATATAAAGGTCCCACGGAGACGTATAGGCCAACTCGCCAGGAATGTTTCCAAATATTACCGCCGAGATGTTAGGTTCGGTTAGGTTAGGTTATATTTCGTTATTGATGTATATGAAGGTCCCACGGAGAAGTAGAGGCCAACTCGCCAGGAATGTTGTCAAACATTAGCGCCAAGATGATAGGCTGGGTTAGGTTAGGTTATATTACGTTATAGATGTATTTAAACGTCCCGCGGAGACGTAGAGGCCAACAAGCCAGGAATGTGATCAAATATTACCGCCGAGATGTTAGGTTGGGTTAGGTTAGATTATATAACGTTATAGATGTATATAAAGGTCCCACGGAGACGTAGAGGCCAACTCGCCATGAATGTTTTCAAATATTACCGCCGAGATGTTAGGTTGGGTTAGGTTAGGTTATGTTTCGTTATTGATGTATATGAAGGTCCCACGGAGAAGTAGAGGCCAACTCGCCAGGAATGTTGTCAAACATTAGCGCCAAGATGATAGGTTGGGTTAGGTTAGGTTATATTACGTTATAGATGTATTTAAACGTCCCGCGGAGACGTAGAGGCCAACTCGCCAGGAATGTGATCAAATATTACCGCCGAGATGTTAGGTTGGGTTAGGTTAGATTATATAACGTTATAGATGTATATAAAGGTCCCACGGAGACGTAGAGGCCAACAAGCCAGGAATGTGTTCAAATATTACCGCCGAGATGTTAGGTTGGGTTAGGTTAGGTTATGTTTCGTTATTGATGTATATGAAGGTCCCACGGAGAAGTAGAGGCCAACTCGCCAGGTATGTTGTCAAATATTAGCGCCGAGATGATAGGTTGGGACAGGTTAGGTTATATTTCGTTATAGATGTATATAAAGGTCCCACGGAGACGTAGAGGCCAACTCGCCAGGAATGTTTCCAAATATTACCGCCGAGATGTTAGGTTCGGTTAGGTTAGGTTATATTTCGTTATTGATGTATATGAAGGTCCCACGGAGAAGTAGAGGCCAACTCGCCAGGAATGTTGTCAAACATTAGCGCCAAGATGATAGGCTGGGTTAGGTTAGGTTATATTACGTTATAGATGTATTTAAACGTCCCGCGGAGACGTAGAGGCCAACAAGCCAGGAATGTGAGCAAATATTACCGCCGAGATGTTAGGTTGGGTT
Organism: Xylocopa violacea; assembly: GCA_963969225.1. Taxonomy (NCBI): domain Eukaryota; kingdom Metazoa; phylum Arthropoda; class Insecta; order Hymenoptera; family Apidae; genus Xylocopa; species Xylocopa violacea. Next base: position 15,589 of record CAXAJV010000665.1, read on the forward strand.
AGGTTAGATTATATAACGTTATAGATGTATATAAAGGTCCCACGGAGACGTAGAAGCCAACTCGCCATGAATGTTTTCAAATATTACCGCCGAGATGTTAGGTTGGGTTAGGTTAGGTTATGTTTCGTTATTGATGTATATGAAGGTCCCACGGAGAAGTAGAGGCCAACTCGCCAGGAATGTTGTCAAACATTAGCGCCAAGATGATAGGTTGGGTTAGGTTAGGTTATATTACGTTATAGATGTATTTAAACGTCCCGCGGAGACGTAGAGGCCAACAAGCCAGGAATGTGATCAAATATTACCGCCGAGATGTTAGGTTGGGTTAGGTTAGATTATATAACGTTATAGATGTATATAAAGGTCCCACGGAGAAGTAGAGGCCAACAAGCCAGGAATGTGTTCAAATATTACCGCCGAGATGTTAGGTTGGGTTAGGTTAGGTTATATTACGTTATAGATGTATATAAAGATCCCACGGAGAGGTAGATGCCAACTCGCCATGAATGTTTTCAAATATTACCGCCGAGATGTTAGGTTGGGTTAGGTTAGGTTATGTTTCGTTATTGATGTATATGAAGGTCCCACGGAGAAGTAGAGGCCAACTCGCCAGGTATGTTGTCAAATATTAGCGCCGAGATGATAGGTTGACACAGGTTAGGTTATATTACGTTATAGATGTATATAAAGGTCCCACGGAGACGTAGAGGCCAACTCGCCAGGAATGTTTCCAAATATTACCGCCGAGATGTTAGGTTCGGTTAGGTTAGGTTATATTTCGTTATTGATGTATATGAAGGTCCCACGGAGAAGTAGAGGCCAACTCGCCAGGAATATTGTCAAACATTAGCGCCAAGATGATAGGTTGGGTTAGGTTAGGTTATATTACGTTATAGATGTATTTAAACGTCCCGCGGAGACGTAGAGGCCAACTCGCCAGGAATGTTTCCAAATATTACCGCCGAGATGTAAGGTTCGGTTAGGTTAGGTTATATTTCGTTATTGATGTATATGAAGGTCCCACGGAGAAGTAGAGGCCAACTCGCCAGGAATGTTGTCAAACATTAGCGCCAAGATGATAGGTTGGGTTAGGTTAGGTTATATTACGTTATTGATGTATATAAAGGTCCCACGGAGACGTAGAGTCCAACTCGCCAGGAATGTTTCCAAATATTACCGCCGAGATGTTAGGTTCGGATAGGTTAGGTTATATTTCGTTATTGATGTATATGAAGGTCCCACGGAGAAGTAGAGGCCAACTCGCCAGGAATGTTGTCAAACATTAGCGCCAAGATGATAGGTTGGGTTAGGTTAGGTTATATTACGTTATAGATGTATTTAAACGTCCCGCGGAGACGTAGAGGCCAACTCGCCAGGAATGTTTCCAAATATTACCGCCGAGATGTTAGGTTCGGTTAGGTTAGGTTATATTTCGTTATTGATGTATATGAAGGTCCCACGGAGAAGTAGAGGCCAACTCGCCAGGAATGTTGTCAAACATTAGCGCCAAGATGATAGGTTGGGTTAGGTTAGGTTATATTACGTTATTGATGTATATAAAGGTCCCACGGAGACATAGAGGCCAACTCGCCAGGTCTGTTGTCAAATATTAGCGCCGAGATGATAGGTTGGGTTAGGTTAAGTTATATTACGTTATAGATGTATATAAAGGTCCCACGGAGACGTATAGGCCAACTCGCCATGAATGTTTTCAAATATTACCGCCGAGATGTTAGGTTGGGTTAGGTTAGGTTATGTTTCGTTATTGATGTATATGAAGGTCCCACAGAGAAGTAGAGTCCAACTCGCCAGAAATGTTGTCAAACATTAGCGCCAAGATGATAGGTTGGGTTAGGTTAGGTTATATTACGTTATAGATGTATTTAAACGTCCCGCGGAGACGTAGAGGCCAACAAGCCAGGAATGTGATCAAATATTACCGCCGAGATGTTAGGTTGGGTTGGGTTAGATTATATAACGTTATAGATGTATATAAAGGTCCCACGGAGACGTAGAGGCCAACAAGCCAGGAATGTTTTCAAATATTACCGCCGAGATGTTAGGTTGGGTTAGGTTAGGTTATATTACGTTATAGATGTATATAAAGATCCCACGGAGACGTAGATGCCAACTCGCCATGAATGTTTTCAAATATTACCGCCGAGATGTTAGGTTGGGTTAGGTTAGGTTATGTTTCGTTATTGATGTGTATGAAGGTCCCACGGAGAAGTAGAGGCCAACTCGCCAGGTATGTTGTCAAATATTAGCGCCGAGATGATAGGTTGGGTTAGGTTAGGTTATATTACGTTATAGATGTATATAAAGGTCCCACGGAGACGTATAGGCCAACTCGCCAGGAATGTTTCCAAATATTACCGCCGAGATGTTAGGTTCGGTTAGGTTAGGTTATATTTCGTTATTGATGTATATGAAGGTCCCACGGAGAAGTAGAGGCCAACTCGCCAGGAATGTTGTCAAACATTAGCGCCAAGATGATAGGTTGGGTTAGGTTAGGTTATATTACGTTATAGATGTATTTAAACGTCCCGCGGAGACGTAGAGGCCAACAAGCCAGGAATGTGATCAAATATTACCGCCGAGATGTTAGGTTGGGTTAGGTTAGATTATATAACGTTATAGATGTATATAAAGGTCCCACGGAGACGTAGAGGCCAACTCGCCAGGTATGTTGTCAAATATTAGCGCCGAGATGATAGGTTGGGTTAGGTTAGGTTATATTACGTTATAGATGTATATAAAGGTCCCACGGAGACGTAGAGGCCAACTCGCCAGGAATGTTTCCAAATATTACCGCCGAGATGTTAGGTTCGGTTAGGTTAGGTTATATTACGTTATTGATGTATAAAAAGATCCCACGGAGACGTAGAGGCCAACTCGCCAGGTATGTTTTCAAATACTACCGCCGAGATGTTAGGTTGGGTTAGGTTAGGTTATATTACGTTATTGATGTATATAAAGGTCCCACGGAGACGTAGATGCCAACTCGCCAGGTATGTTGTCAAATATTAGCGCCGAGATGATAGGTTGGGTTAGGTTAGGTTATATTACGTTATAGATGTATATAAAGGTCCCACGGAGACGTAGAGGCCAACTCGCCAGGAATGTTTTCAAAAATTACCGCCGACATGATAGGTTGGGTTAGGTTAGATTATATTACGTTATTGATGTATATGAAGGTCAAACCGAGACGTAGAGGCCAACTCGCCAGGAATGTTGTCAAATATTACCGCCGAGATGTTAGGTTGGGTTAGGTTAGGTTATATTACGTTACTGATGTATATAAAGGTCCCACGGAGACGGAGACGCCAACTCGCCAGGAATGTTGTCAAATATTACCGCCGAGATGTTAGGTTGGGTTAGGTTAGGTTATATTACGTTATAGATGTATATAAAGGTCCCACGGAGACGTAGAGGCCAACTCGCCAGGAATGTTTCCAAATATTACCGCCGAGATGTTAGGTTGGGTTAGGTTAGGTTATATTACGTTATAGATGTATATAAAGATCCCACGGAGAGGTAGATGCCAACTCGCCATGAATGTTTTCAAATATTACCGCCGAGATGTTAGGTTGGGTTAGGTTAGGTTATGTTTCGTTATTGATGTATATGAAGGTCCCACGGAGAAGTAGAGGCCAACTCGCCAGGTATGTTGTCAAATATAAGCGCCGAGATGATAGGTTGGGACAGGTTAGGTTATATTACGTTATAGATGTATATAAAGGTCCCACGGAGACGTAGAGGCCAACTCGCCAGGAATGTTTCCAAATATTACCGCCGAGATGTTAGGTTCGGTTAGGTTAGGTTATATTTCGTTATTGATGTATATGAAGGTCCCACGGAGAAGTAGAGGCCAACTCGCCAGGAATGTTGTCAAACATTAGCGCCAAGATGATAGGCTGGGTTAGGTTAAGTTATATTACGTTATAGATGTATTTAAACGTCCCGCGGAGACGTAGAGGCCAACTCGCCAGGAATGTTTCCAAATATTACCGCCGAGATGTTAGGTTCGGTTAGGTTAGGTTCTATTTCGTTATTGATGTATATGAAGGTCCCACGGAGAAGTAGAGGCCAACTCGCCAGGAATGTTGTCAAACATTAGCGCCAAGATGATAGGTTGGGTTAGGTTAGGTTATATTACGTTATTGATGCATATAAAGGTCCCACGGAGACGTAGAGGCCAACTCGCCAGGTATGTTGTCAAATATTAGCGCCGAGATGATAGGTTGGGTTAGGTTAGGTTATATTATGTTATAGATGTATATAAAGGTCCCAAGGAGACGTATAGGCCAACTCGCCAGGAATGTTTCCAAATATTACCGCCGAGATGTTAGGTTCGGTTAGGTTAGGTTATATTTCGTTATTGATGTATATGAGGGTCCCACGGAGAAGTAGAGGCCAACTCGCCAGGAATGTTGTCAAACATTAGCGCCAAGATGATAGGTTGGGTTATATTACGTTATAGATGTATTTAAACGTCCCGCGGAGACGTAGAGGCCAACAAGCCAGGAATGTGATCAAATATTACCGCCGAGATGTTAGGTTGGGTTAGGTTAGATTATATAACGTTATAGATGTATATAAAGATCCCACGGAGACGTAGAGGCCAACAAGCCAGGAATGTGTTCAAATATTACCGCCGAGATGTTAGGTTGGGTTAGGTTAGGTTATATTACGTTATTGATGAATATAAATGTACCACGGAGACGAAGAGGCCAATTCGCCATGAATATATTCAAATATTACCGCCGAGATGTTAGGTTGGGTTAGGTTAGGTTATATTACGTTATTAATGTATATGAAGGTCCCACGGAGAAGTAGAGGCCAACTCGCCAGGAATGTTGTCAAACATTAGCGCCAAGATGATAGGTTGCGTTAGGTTAGGTTATATTACGTTATTGATGTATATAAAGGTCCCACGGAGACGTAGAGTCCAACTCGCCAGGTATGTTGTCAAATATTAGCGCCGAGATGATAGGTTGGGTTAGGTTAGGTTATATTACGTTATAGATGTATATAAAGGTCCCACGGAGACGTAGAGGCCAACTCGCCAGGTATGTTGTCAAATATTAGCGCCGAGATGATAGGTTGGGTTAGGTTAGGTTATATTACGTTATAGATGTATATAAAGGTCCCACGGAGACGTATAGGCCAACTCGCCAGGAATGTTTCCAAATATTACCGCCGAGATGTTAGGTTCGGTTAGGTTAGGTTATATTTCGTTATTGATGTATATGAAGGTCCCACGGAGAAGTAGAGGCCAACTCGCCAGGAATGTTGTCAAACATTAGCGCCAAGATGATAGGCTGGGTTAGGTTAGGTTATATTACGTTATAGATGTATTTAAACGTCCCGCGGAGACGTAGAGGCCAACAAGCCAGGAATGTGATCAAATATTACCGCCGAGATGTTAGGTTGGGTTAGGTTAGATTATATAACGTTATAGATGTATATAAAGGTCCCACGGAGACGTAGAGGCCAACTCGCCATGAATGTTTTCAAATATTACCGCCGAGATGTTAGGTTGGGTTAGGTTAGGTTATGTTTCGTTATTGATGTATATGAAGGTCCCACGGAGAAGTAGAGGCCAACTCGCCAGGAATGTTGTCAAACATTAGCGCCAAGATGATAGGTTGGGTTAGGTTAGGTTATATTACGTTATAGATGTATTTAAACGTCCCGCGGAGACGTAGAGGCCAACTCGCCAGGAATGTGATCAAATATTACCGCCGAGATGTTAGGTTGGGTTAGGTTAGATTATATAACGTTATAGATGTATATAAAGGTCCCACGGAGACGTAGAGGCCAACAAGCCAGGAATGTGTTCAAATATTACCGCCGAGATGTTAGGTTGGGTTAGGTTAGGTTATGTTTCGTTATTGATGTATATGAAGGTCCCACGGAGAAGTAGAGGCCAACTCGCCAGGTATGTTGTCAAATATTAGCGCCGAGATGATAGGTTGGGACAGGTTAGGTTATATTTCGTTATAGATGTATATAAAGGTCCCACGGAGACGTAGAGGCCAACTCGCCAGGAATGTTTCCAAATATTACCGCCGAGATGTTAGGTTCGGTTAGGTTAGGTTATATTTCGTTATTGATGTATATGAAGGTCCCACGGAGAAGTAGAGGCCAACTCGCCAGGAATGTTGTCAAACATTAGCGCCAAGATGATAGGCTGGGTTAGGTTAGGTTATATTACGTTATAGATGTATTTAAACGTCCCGCGGAGACGTAGAGGCCAACAAGCCAGGAATGTGAGCAAATATTACCGCCGAGATGTTAGGTTGGGTTAGGTTAGATTATATAACGTTATAGATGTATATAAAGGTCCCACGGAGACGTAGAAGCCAACTCGCCATGAATGTTTTCAAATATTACCGCCGAGATGTTAGGTTGGGTTAGGTTAGGTTATGTTTCGTTATTGATGTATATGAAGGTCCCACGGAGAAGTAGAGGCCAACTCGCCAGGAATGTTGTCAAACATTAGCGCCAAGATGATAGGTTGGGTTAGGTTAGGTTATATTACGTTATAGATGTATTTAAACGTCCCGCGGAGACGTAGAGGCCAACAAGCCAGGAATGTGATCAAATATTACCGCCGAGATGTTAGGTTGGGTTAGGTTAGATTATATAACGTTATAGATGTATATAAAGGTCCCACGGAGAAGTAGAGGCCAACAAGCCAGGAATGTGTTCAAATATTACCGCCGAGATGTTAGGTTGGGTTAGGTTAGGTTATATTACGTTATAGATGTATATAAAGATCCCACGGAGAGGTAGATGCCAACTCGCCATGAATGTTTTCAAATATTACCGCCGAGATGTTAGGTTGGGTTAGGTTAGGTTATGTTTCGTTATTGATGTATATGAAGGTCCCACGGAGAAGTAGAGGCCAACTCGCCAGGTATGTTGTCAAATATTAGCGCCGAGATGATAGGTTGACACAGGTTAGGTTATATTACGTTATAGATGTATATAAAGGTCCCACGGAGACGTAGAGGCCAACTCGCCAGGAATGTTTCCAAATATTACCGCCGAGATGTTAGGTTCGGTTAGGTTAGGTTATATTTCGTTATTGATGTATATGAAGGTCCCACGGAGAAGTAGAGGCCAACTCGCCAGGAATATTGTCAAACATTAGCGCCAAGATGATAGGTTGGGTTAGGTTAGGTTATATTACGTTATAGATGTATTTAAACGTCCCGCGGAGACGTAGAGGCCAACTCGCCAGGAATGTTTCCAAATATTACCGCCGAGATGTAAGGTTCGGTTAGGTTAGGTTATATTTCGTTATTGATGTATATGAAGGTCCCACGGAGAAGTAGAGGCCAACTCGCCAGGAATGTTGTCAAACATTAGCGCCAAGATGATAGGTTGGGTTAGGTTAGGTTATATTACGTTATTGATGTATATAAAGGTCCCACGGAGACGTAGAGTCCAACTCGCCAGGAATGTTTCCAAATATTACCGCCGAGATGTTAGGTTCGGATAGGTTAGGTTATATTTCGTTATTGATGTATATGAAGGTCCCACGGAGAAGTAGAGGCCAACTCGCCAGGAATGTTGTCAAACATTAGCGCCAAGATGATAGGTTGGGTTAGGTTAGGTTATATTACGTTATAGATGTATTTAAACGTCCCGCGGAGACGTAGAGGCCAACTCGCCAGGAATGTTTCCAAATATTACCGCCGAGATGTTAGGTTCGGTTAGGTTAGGTTATATTTCGTTATTGATGTATATGAAGGTCCCACGGAGAAGTAGAGGCCAACTCGCCAGGAATGTTGTCAAACATTAGCGCCAAGATGATAGGTTGGGTTAGGTTAGGTTATATTACGTTATTGATGTATATAAAGGTCCCACGGAGACATAGAGGCCAACTCGCCAGGTCTGTTGTCAAATATTAGCGCCGAGATGATAGGTTGGGTTAGGTTAAGTTATATTACGTTATAGATGTATATAAAGGTCCCACGGAGACGTATAGGCCAACTCGCCATGAATGTTTTCAAATATTACCGCCGAGATGTTAGGTTGGGTTAGGTTAGGTTATGTTTCGTTATTGATGTATATGAAGGTCCCACAGAGAAGTAGAGTCCAACTCGCCAGAAATGTTGTCAAACATTAGCGCCAAGATGATAGGTTGGGTTAGGTTAGGTTATATTACGTTATAGATGTATTTAAACGTCCCGCGGAGACGTAGAGGCCAACAAGCCAGGAATGTGATCAAATATTACCGCCGAGATGTTAGGTTGGGTTGGGTTAGATTATATAACGTTATAGATGTATATAAAGGTCCCACGGAGACGTAGAGGCCAACAAGCCAGGAATGTTTTCAAATATTACCGCCGAGATGTTAGGTTGGGTTAGGTTAGGTTATATTACGTTATAGATGTATATAAAGATCCCACGGAGACGTAGAGGCCAACTCGCCAGGAATGTTGTCAAACATTAGCGCCAAGATGATAGGTTGGGTTAGGTTAGGTTATATTACGTTATTGATGTATATAAAGGTCCCACGGAGACGTAGAGGCCAACTCGCCAGGAATGTTGTCAAACATTAGCGCCAAGATGATAGGTTGGGTTAGGTTAGGTTATATTACGTTATAGATGTATTTAAACGTCCCGCGGAGACGTAGAGGCCAACAAGCCAGGAATGTGATCAAATATTACCGCCGAGATGTTAGGTTGGGTTAGGTTAGATTATATAACGTTATAGATGTATATAAAGGTCCCACGGAGACGTAGAGGCCAACAAGCCAGGAATGTGTTCAAATATTACCGCCGAGATGTTAGGTTGGGTTAGGTTAGGTTATATTACGTTATTGATGTATATAAATGTACCACCGAGACATAGAGGCCAACTCGCTATGAATATTTTCAAATATTACCGCCGAGATGTTAGGTTGGGTTAGGTTAGATTATATAACGTCATAGATGTATATAAAGATCCCACGGAGACGTAGAGGCCAACAAGCCAGGAATGTGTTCAAATATTACCGCCGAGATGGTAGGTTGGGTTAGGTTAGGTTATATTACGTTATTGATGAATATAAATGTACCACGGAGACGTAGAGGCCAATTCGCCATGAATATTTTCAAATATTACCGCCGAGATGTTAGGTTGGGTTAGGTTAGGTTATATTACGTTATTGATGTATATGAAGGTCCCACGGAGAAGTAGAGGCCAACTCGCCAGGAATGTTGTCAAACATTAGCGCCAAGATGATAGGTTGGGTTAGGTTAGGTTATATTACGTTATTGATGTATATAAAGGTCCCACGGAGACGTAGAGGCCAACTCGCCAGGTATGTTGTCAAATATTACCGCCGAGATGTTAGGTTCGGTTAGGTTAGGTTATATTTCGTTATTGATGTATATGAAGGTCCCACGGAGAAGTAGAGGCCAACTCGCCAGGAATGTTGTCAAACATTAGCGCCAAGATGATAGGTTGGGTTAGGTTAGGTTATATTACGTTATTGATGTATATAAAGGTCCCACGGAGACGTAGAGGCCAACTCGCCAGGTATGTTGTCAAATATTAGCGCCGAGATGATAGGTTGGGTTAGGTTAGGTTATATTACGTTATAGATGTATATAAAGGTCCCACGGAGACGTATAGGCCAACTCGCCAGGAATGTTTCCAAATATTACCGCCGAGATGTTAGGTTCGGTTAGGTTAGGTTATATTTCGTTATTGATGTATATGAAGGTCCCACGGAGAAGTAGAGGCCAACTCGCCAGGAATGTTGTCAAACATTAGCGCCAAGATGATAGATTGGGTTAGGTTAGGTTATATTACGTTATGGATGTATTTAAACGTCCCGCTGAGACGTAGAGGCCAACAAGCCAGGAATGTGATCAAATATTACCGCCGAGATGTTAGGTTGGGTTAGGTTAGATTATAAAACGTTATAGATGTATATAAAGGTCCCACGGAGACGTAGAGGCCAACAAGCCAGGAATGTGTTCAAATATTACCGCCGAGATGTTAGGTTGGGTTAGGTTAGGTTATATTACGTTATTGATGTATATAAATGTACCACGGAGACGTAGAGGCCAACTCGCCATGAATATTTTCAAATATTACCGCCGAGATCTTAGGTTGGGTTAGGTTAGGTTATATTACGTTATTGATGTATGTAAAGGTCCCACGGAGACGTAGAGGCCAACTCGCCAGGTATGTTGTCAAATATTAGCGCCGAGATGATAGGTTGGGTTAGGTTAGGTTATATTACGTTATAGATGTATATAAAGGTCCCACGGAGACGTAGAGGCCAACTCGCCAGGAATGTTTCCAAATATTACCGCCGAGATGTTAGGTTCGGTTAGGTTAGGTTATATTACGTTATTGATGTATAAAAAGATCCCACGGAGACGTAGAGGCCAACTCGCCAGGTATGTTTTCAAATACTACCGCCGAGATGTTAGGTTGGGTTAGGTTAGGTTATATTACGTTATTGATGTATATAAAGGTCCCACGGAGACGTAGATGCCAACTCGCCAGGTATGTTGTCAAATATTAGCGCCGAGATGATAGGTTGGGTTAGGTTAGGTTATATTACGTTATAGATGTATATAAAGGTCCCACGGAGACGTAGAGGCCAACTCGCCAGGAATGTTTTCAAAAATTACCGCCGACATGATAGGTTGGGTTAGGTTAGATTATATTACGTTATTGATGTATATGAAGGTCAAACCGAGACGTAGAGGCCAACTCGCCAGGAATGTTGTCAAATATTACCGCCGAGATGTTAGGTTGGGTTAGGTTAGGTTATATTACGTTACTGATGTATATAAAGGTCCCACGGAGACGGAGACGCCAACTCGCCAGGAATGTTGTCAAATATTACCGCCGAGATGTTAGGTTGGGTTAGGTTAGGTTATATTACGTTATAGATGTATATAAAGGTCCCACGGAGACGTAGAGGCCAACAAGCCAGGAATGTGTTCAAATATTACCGCCGAGATGTTAGGTTGGGTTAGGTCAGGTTATATTTCGTTATTGATGTATATGAAGTTCCCACGGAGAAGTAGAGGCCAACTCGCCAGGAATGTTGTCAAACATTAGCGCCAAGATGATAGGTTGGGTTAGGTTAGGTTATATTACGTTATTGATGTATATAAAGGTCCCACGGAGACGTAGAGGCCAACTCGCCAGGTATGTTGTCAAATATTACCGCCGAGATGATTGGTTGGGTTAGGTTATGTTATATTACGTTATAGATGTATATAAAGGTCCCACGGAGACGTATAGGCCAACTCGCCAGGAATGTTTCCAAATATTACCGCCGAGATGTTAGGTTCGGTTAGGTTAGGTTATATTTCGTTATTGATGTATATGAAGGTCCCACGGAGAAGTAGAGGCCAACTCGCCAGGAATGTTGTCGAACATTAGCGCCAAGATGATAGGTTGGGTTAGGTTAGGTTATATTACGTTACTGATGTATATAAAGGTCCCACGGAGACGGAGACGCCAACTCGCCAGGAATGTTGTCAAATATTACCGCCGAGATGTTAGGTTGGGTTAGGTTAGGTTATATTACGTTATAGATGTATATAAAGGTCCCACGGAGACGTAGAGGCCAACAAGCCAGGAATGTGTTCAAATATTACCGCCTAGATGTTAGGTTGGGTTAGGTTAGGTTATGTTACGTTATAGATGTATTTAAAGGTCCCGCGGAGACGCAGAGGCCAACAAGCCAGGAATGTGATCAAATATTACCGCCGAGATGTTAGGTTGGGTTAGGTTAGGTTATATTACGTTATTGATGTATATGAAGGTCCCACGGAGAAGTAGAGGCCAACTCGCCAGGAATGTTGTCAAACATTAGCGCCAAGATGATAGGGTGGGTTAGGTTAGGTTATATTACGTTATTGATGTATATAAAGGTCCCACGGAGACGTAGAGGCCAACTCGCCAGGTATGCTGTCAAATATTACCGCCGAGATGTTAGGTTCGGTTAGGTTAGGTTATATTTCGTTATTGATGTATATGAAGGTCCCACGGAGAAGTAGAGGCCAACTCCCCAGGAATGTTGTCAAACATTAGCGCCAAGATGATAGGTTGGTTTAGGTTAGGTTATATTATGTTATTGATGTATATAAAGGTCCCACGGAGACGTAGAGGCCAACTCGCCAGGTATGTTGTCAAATATTAGCGCCGAGATGATAGGTTGGGTTAGGTTAGGTTATATTACGTTATAGATGTATATAAAGGTCCCACGGAGACGTATAGGCCAACTCGCCAGGAATGTTTCCAAATATTACCGCCGAGATGTTAGGTTCGGTTAGGTTAGGTTATATTTCGTTATTGATGTATATGAAGGTCCCACGGAGAAGTAGAGGCCAACTCGCCAGGAATGTTGTCAAACATTAGCGCCAAGATGATAGGTTGGGTTAGGTTAGGTTATATTACGTTATAGATGTATTTAAACGTCCCGCGGAGACGTAGAGGCCAACAAGCCAGGAATGTGATCAAATATTACCGCCGAGATGTTAGGTTGGGTTAGGTTAGATTATATAACGTTATAGATGTATATAAAGGTCCCACGGAGACGTAGAGGCCAACAAGCCAGGAATGTGTTCAAATATTACCGCCGAGATGTTAGGTTGGGTTAGGTTAGGTTATATTACGTTATTGATGTATATAAATGTACCACCGAGACATAGAGGCCAACTCGCCATGAATATTTTCAAATATTACCGCCGAGATGTTAGGTTGGGTTAGGTTAGGTTATATTACGTTATTGATGTATATGAAGGTCCCACGGAGAAGTAGAGGCCAACTCGCCAGGAATGTTGTCAAACATTAGCGCCAAGATGATAGGTTGGGTTAGGTTAGGTTATATTACGTTATTGATGTATATAAAGGTCCCACGGAGACGTAGAGGCCAACTCGCCAGGTATGTTGTCAAATATTAGCGCCGAGATGATAGGTTGGGTTAGGTTAGGTTATATTACGTTATAGATGTATATAAATGTCCCACGGAGGCGTATAGGCCAACTCGCCAGGAATGTTTCCAAATATTACCGCCGAGATGTTAGGTTCGGTTAGGTTAGGTTATATTTCGTTATTGATGTATATGAGGGTCCCACGGAGAAGTAGAGGCCAACTCGCCAGGAATGTTGTCAAACATTAGCGCCAAGATGATAGGTTGGGTTATATTACGTTATAGATGTATTTAAATGTCCCGCGGAGACATAGAGGTCAACAAGCCAGGAATGTGATCAAATATTACCGCCGAGATGTTAGGTTGGGTTAGGTTAGATTATATAACGTTATAGATGTATATAAAGATCCCACGGAGACGTAGAGGCCAACAAGCCAGGAATGTGTTCAAATATTACCGCCGAGATGGTAGGTTGGGTTAGGTTAGGTTATATTACGTTATTGATGAATATAAATGTACCACGGAGACGTAGAGGCCAATTCGCCATGAATATTTTCAAATATTACCGCCGAGATGTTAGGTTGGGTTAGGTTAGGTTATATTACGTTATTGATGTATATGAAGGTCCCACGGAGAAGTAGAGGCCAACTCGCCAGGAATGTTGTCAAACATTAGCGCCAAGATGATAGGTTGGGTTAGGTTAGGTTATATTACGTTATTGATGTATATAAAGGTCCCACGGAGACGTAGAGGCCAACTCGCCAGGTATGTTGTCAAATATTACCGCCGAGATGTTAGGTTCGGTTAGGTTAGGTTATATTTCGTTATTGATGTATATGAAGGTCCCACGGAGAAGTAGAGGCCAACTCGCCAGGAATGTTGTCAAACATTAGCGCCAAGATGATAGGTTGGGTTAGGTTAGGTTATATTACGTTATAGATGTATATAAAGGTCCCACGGAGACGTAGAGGCCAACTCGCCAGGAATGTTTCCAAATATTACCGCCGAGATGTTAGTTTCGGTTAGGTTAGGTTATATTTCGTTATTGATGTATATGAAGGTCCCACTGAGAAGTAGAGGCCAACTCGCCAGGAATGTTGTCAAACATTAGCGCCAAGATGATAGGTTGGGTTAGGTTAGGGTATATTACGTTATAGATGTATTTAAACGTCCCGCGGAGATGTAGAGGCCAACTCGCCAGGAATGTTTCCAAATATTACCGCCGAGATGTTAGTTTCGGTTAGGTTAGGTTATATTTCGTTATTGATGTATATGAAGGTCCCACGGAGAAGTAGAGGCCAACTCGCCAGGAATGTTGTCAAACATTAGCGCCAAGATAATAGGTTGGGTTAGGTTAGGTTATATTACGTTATAGATGTATTTAAAGGTCCCGCGGAGACGCAGAGGCCAACTCGCCAGGTATGTTTTCAAATATTACCGCCGAGATGTTAGGTTGGGTGAGGTTAGATTATATAACGTTATAGATGTATATAAAGGTCCCACGGAGACGTAGAGGCCAACAAGCCAGGAATGTGTTCAAATATTACCGCCGAGATGTTAGGTTGGGTTAGGTTAGGTTATATTACGTTATTGATGTATATAAATGTACCACGGAGAAGTAGAGTCCAACTCGCCAGGAATGTTGTCAAACATTAGCGCCAAGAAGATAGGTTGGGTTAGGTTAGGTTATATTACGTTACTGATGTATATAAAGGTCCCACGGAGACGGAGACGCCAACTCGCCAGGAATGTTGTCAAATATTACCGCCGAGATGTTAGGTTGGGTTAGGTTAGGTTATATTACGTTATAGATGTATATAAAGGTCCCACGGAGACGTAGAGGCCAACAAGCCAGGAATGTGTTCAAATATTACCGCCTAGATGTTAGGTAGGGTTAGGTTAGGTTATGTTACGTTATAGATGTATTTAAAGGTCCCGCGGAGACGCAGAGGCCAACAAGCCAGGAATGTGATCAAATATTACCGCCGAGATGTTAAGTTGGGTTAGGTTAGGTTATATTACGTTATTGATGTATATAATGGTCCCACGGAGACGTAGAGGCCAACTCGCCAGGTATGTTTTCAAATATTACCGCCGAGATGATAGGTTGGGTTAGGTTAGGTTATATTTCGTTATTGATGTATATGAAGCTCTCACGGAGACGTAGAGGCCAACTCGCCAGGAATGTTGTCAAATATTACCGCCGAGATGTTAGGTTGGGTTAGGTTAGGTGATATTACGTTATTGATGTATATAAATGTACCACGGAGACGTAGAGGCCAACTCGCCATGAATATTTTCAAATATTACCGCCGAGATGTTAGGTTGGGTTAGGTTAGGTTATATTACGTTATTGATGTATATAAAGGTCCCACGGAGACGTAGAGGCCAACTCGCCAGGTATGTCGTCAAATATTAGCGCCGAGATGATAGGTTGGGTTAGGTTAGGTTATATTACGTTATTGATGTATATAAAGGTCCCACGGAGACGTAGAGGCCAACTCGCCAGGTATGTTGTCAAATATTACCGCCGAGATGATTGGTTGGGTTAGGTTATGTTATATTACGTTATAGATGTATATAAAGGTCCCACGGAGACGTATAGGCCAACTCGCCAGGAATGTTTCCAAATATTACCGCCGAGATGTTAGGTTCGGTTAGGTTAGGTTATATTTCGTTATTGATGTATATGAAGGTCCCACGGAGAAGTAGAGGCCAACTCGCCAGGAATGTTGTCGAACATTAGCGCCAAGATGATAGGTTGGGTTAGGTTAGGTTATATTACGTTACTGATGTATATAAAGGTCCCACGGAGACGGAGACGCCAACTCGCCAGGAATGTTGTCAAATATTACCGCCGAGATGTTAGGTTGGGTTAGGTTAGGTTATATTACGTTATAGATGTATATAAAGGTCCCACGGAGACGTAGAGGCCAACAAGCCAGGAATGTGTTCAAATATTACCGCCTAGATGTTAGGTTGGGTTAGGTTAGGTTATGTTACGTTATAGATGTATTTAAAGGTCCCGCGGAGACGCAGAGGCCAACAAGCCAGGAATGTGATCAAATATTACCGCCGAGATGTTAGGTTGGGTTAGGTTAGGTTATATTACGTTATTGATGTATATGAAGGTCCCACGGAGAAGTAGAGGCCAACTCGCCAGGAATGTTGTCAAACATTAGCGCCAAGATGATAGGGTGGGTTAGGTTAGGTTATATTACGTTATTGATGTATATAAAGGTCCCACGGAGACGTAGAGGCCAACTCGCCAGGTATGCTGTCAAATATTACCGCCGAGATGTTAGGTTCGGTTAGGTTAGGTTATATTTCGTTATTGATGTATATGAAGGTCCCACGGAGAAGTAGAGGCCAACTCCCCAGGAATGTTGTCAAACATTAGCGCCAAGATGATAGGTTGGTTTAGGTTAGGTTATATTATGTTATTGATGTATATAAAGGTCCCACGGAGACGTAGAGGCCAACTCGCCAGGTATGTTGTCAAATATTAGCGCCGAGATGATAGGTTGGGTTAGGTTAGGTTATATTACGTTATAGATGTATATAAAGGTCCCACGGAGACGTATAGGCCAACTCGCCAGGAATGTTTCCAAATATTACCGCCGAGATGTTAGGTTCGGTTAGGTTAGGTTATATTTCGTTATTGATGTATATGAAGGTCCCACGGAGAAGTAGAGGCCAACTCGCCAGGAATGTTGTCAAACATTAGCGCCAAGATGATAGGTTGGGTTAGGTTAGGTTATATTACGTTATAGATGTATTTAAAGGTCCCGCGGAGACGCAGAGGCCAACAAGCCAGGAATGTGATCAAATATTACCGCCGAGATGTTAAGTTGGGTTAGGTTAGGTTATATTACGTTATTGATGTATATAATGGTCCCACGGAGACGTAGAGGCCAACTCGCCAGGTATGTTTTCAAATATTACCGCCGAGATGATAGGTTGGGTTAGGTTAGGTTATATTTCGTTATTGATGTATATGAAGCTCTCACGGAGACGTAGAGGCCAACTCGCCAGGAATGTTGTCAAATATTACCGCCGAGATGTTAGGTTGGGTTAGGTTAGGTGATATTACGTTATTGATGTATATAAATGTACCACGGAGACGTAGAGGCCAACTCGCCATGAATATTTTCAAATATTACCGCCGAGATGTTAGGTTGGGTTAGGTTAGGTTATATTACGTTATTGATGTATATAAAGGTCCCACGGAGACGTAGAGGCCAACTCGCCAGGTATGTCGTCAAATATTAGCGCCGAGATGATAGGTTGGGTTAGGTTAGGTTATATTACGTTATTGATGTATATAAAGGTCCCACGGAGACGTAGAGGCCAACTCGCCAGGTATGTTGTCAAATATTACCGCCGAGATGATTGGTTGGGTTAGGTTATGTTATATTACGTTATAGATGTATATAAAGGTCCCACGGAGACGTATAGGCCAACTCGCCAGGAATGTTTCCAAATATTACCGCCGAGATGTTAGGTTCGGTTAGGTTAGGTTATATTTCGTTATTGATGTATATGAAGGTCCCACGGAGAAGTAGAGGCCAACTCGCCAGGAATGTTGTCGAACATTAGCGCCAAGATGATAGGTTGGGTTAGGTTAGGTTATATTACGTTACTGATGTATATAAAGGTCCCACGGAGACGGAGACGCCAACTCGCCAGGAATGTTGTCAAATATTACCGCCGAGATGTTAGGTTGGGTTAGGTTAGGTTATATTACGTTATAGATGTATATAAAGGTCCCACGGAGACGTAGAGGCCAACAAGCCAGGAATGTGTTCAAATATTACCGCCTAGATGTTAGGTTGGGTTAGGTTAGGTTATGTTACGTTATAGATGTATTTAAAGGTCCCGCGGAGACGCAGAGGCCAACAAGCCAGGAATGTGATCAAATATTACCGCCGAGATGTTAGGTTGGGTTAGGTTAGGTTATATTACGTTATTGATGTATATGAAGGTCCCACGGAGAAGTAGAGGCCAACTCGCCAGGAATGTTGTCAAACATTAGCGCCAAGATGATAGGGTGGGTTAGGTTAGGTTATATTACGTTATTGATGTATATAAAGGTCCCACGGAGACGTAGAGGCCAACTCGCCAGGTATGCTGTCAAATATTACCGCCGAGATGTTAGGTTCGGTTAGGTTAGGTTATATTTCGTTATTGATGTATATGAAGGTCCCACGGAGAAGTAGAGGCCAACTCCCCAGGAATGTTGTCAAACATTAGCGCCAAGATGATAGGTTGGTTTAGGTTAGGTTATATTATGTTATTGATGTATATAAAGGTCCCACGGAGACGTAGAGGCCAACTCGCCAGGTATGTTGTCAAATATTAGCGCCGAGATGATAGGTTGGGTTAGGTTAGGTTATATTACGTTATAGATGTATATAAAGGTCCCACGGAGACGTATAGGCCAACTCGCCAGGAATGTTTCCAAATATTACCGCCGAGATGTTAGGTTCGGTTAGGTTAGGTTATATTTCGTTATTGATGTATATGAAGGTCCCACGGAGAAGTAGAGGCCAACTCGCCAGGAATGTTGTCAAACATTAGCGCCAAGATGATAGGTTGGGTTAGGTTAGGTTATATTACGTTATAGATGTATTTAAACGTCCCGCGGAGACGTAGAGGCCAACAAGCCAGGAATGTGATCAAATATTACCGCCGAGATGTTAGGTTGGGTTAGGTTAGATTATATAACGTTATAGATGTATATAAAGGTCCCACGGAGACGTAGAGGCCAACAAGCCAGGAATGTGTTCAAATATTACCGCCGAGATGTTAGGTTGGGTTAGGTTAGGTTATATTACGTTATTGATGTATATAAATGTACCACCGAGACATAGAGGCCAACTCGCCATGAATATTTTCAAATATTACCGCCGAGATGTTAGGTTGGGTTAGGTTAGGTTATATTACGTTATTGATGTATATGAAGGTCCCACGGAGAAGTAGAGGCCAACTCGCCAGGAATGTTGTCAAACATTAGCGCCAAGATGATAGGTTGGGTTAGGTTAGGTTATATTACGTTATTGATGTATATAAAGGTCCCACGGAGACGTAGAGGCCAACTCGCCAGGTATGTTGTCAAATATTAGCGCCGAGATGATAGGTTGGGTTAGGTTAGGTTATATTACGTTATAGATGTATATAAATGTCCCACGGAGGCGTATAGGCCAACTCGCCAGGAATGTTTCCAAATATTACCGCCGAGATGTTAGGTTCGGTTAGGTTAGGTTATATTTCGTTATTGATGTATATGAGGGTCCCACGGAGAAGTAGAGGCCAACTCGCCAGGAATGTTGTCAAACATTAGCGCCAAGATGATAGGTTGGGTTATATTACGTTATAGATGTATTTAAATGTCCCGCGGAGACATAGAGGTCAACAAGCCAGGAATGTGATCAAATATTACCGCCGAGATGTTAGGTTGGGTTAGGTTAGATTATATAACGTTATAGATGTATATAAAGATCCCACGGAGACGTAGAGGCCAACAAGCCAGGAATGTGTTCAAATATTACCGCCGAGATGGTAGGTTGGGTTAGGTTAGGTTATATTACGTTATTGATGAATATAAATGTACCACGGAGACGTAGAGGCCAATTCGCCATGAATATTTTCAAATATTACCGCCGAGATGTTAGGTTGGGTTAGGTTAGGTTATATTACGTTATTGATGTATATGAAGGTCCCACGGAGAAGTAGAGGCCAACTCGCCAGGAATGTTGTCAAACATTAGCGCCAAGATGATAGGTTGGGTTAGGTTAGGTTATATTACGTTATTGATGTATATAAAGGTCCCACGGAGACGTAGAGGCCAACTCGCCAGGTATGTTGTCAAATATTACCGCCGAGATGTTAGGTTCGGTTAGGTTAGGTTATATTTCGTTATTGATGTATATGAAGGTCCCACGGAGAAGTAGAGGCCAACTCGCCAGGAATGTTGTCAAACATTAGCGCCAAGATGATAGGTTGGGTTAGGTTAGGTTATATTACGTTATAGATGTATATAAAGGTCCCACGGAGACGTAGAGGCCAACTCGCCAGGAATGTTTCCAAATATTACCGCCGAGATGTTAGTTTCGGTTAGGTTAGGTTATATTTCGTTATTGATGTATATGAAGGTCCCACTGAGAAGTAGAGGCCAACTCGCCAGGAATGTTGTCAAACATTAGCGCCAAGATGATAGGTTGGGTTAGGTTAGGGTATATTACGTTATAGATGTATTTAAACGTCCCGCGGAGATGTAGAGGCCAACTCGCCAGGAATGTTTCCAAATATTACCGCCGAGATGTTAGTTTCGGTTAGGTTAGGTTATATTTCGTTATTGATGTATATGAAGGTCCCACGGAGAAGTAGAGGCCAACTCGCCAGGAATGTTGTCAAACATTAGCGCCAAGATAATAGGTTGGGTTAGGTTAGGTTATATTACGTTATAGATGTATTTAAAGGTCCCGCGGAGACGCAGAGGCCAACTCGCCAGGTATGTTTTCAAATATTACCGCCGAGATGTTAGGTTGGGTGAGGTTAGATTATATAACGTTATAGATGTATATAAAGGTCCCACGGAGACGTAGAGGCCAACAAGCCAGGAATGTGTTCAAATATTACCGCCGAGATGTTAGGTTGGGTTAGGTTAGGTTATATTACGTTATTGATGTATATAAATGTACCACGGAGAAGTAGAGTCCAACTCGCCAGGAATGTTGTCAAACATTAGCGCCAAGAAGATAGGTTGGGTTAGGTTAGGTTATATTACGTTACTGATGTATATAAAGGTCCCACGGAGACGGAGACGCCAACTCGCCAGGAATGTTGTCAAATATTACCGCCGAGATGTTAGGTTGGGTTAGGTTAGGTTATATTACGTTATAGATGTATATAAAGGTCCCACGGAGACGTAGAGGCCAACAAGCCAGGAATGTGTTCAAATATTACCGCCTAGATGTTAGGTAGGGTTAGGTTAGGTTATGTTACGTTATAGATGTATTTAAAGGTCCCGCGGAGACGCAGAGGCCAACAAGCCAGGAATGTGATCAAATATTACCGCCGAGATGTTAAGTTGGGTTAGGTTAGGTTATATTACGTTATTGATGTATATAATGGTCCCACGGAGACGTAGAGGCCAACTCGCCAGGTATGTTTTCAAATATTACCGCCGAGATGATAGGTTGGGTTAGGTTAGGTTATATTTCGTTATTGATGTATATGAAGCTCTCACGGAGACGTAGAGGCCAACTCGCCAGGAATGTTGTCAAATATTACCGCCGAGATGTTAGGTTGGGTTAGGTTAGGTGATATTACGTTATTGATGTATATAAATGTACCACGGAGACGTAGAGGCCAACTCGCCATGAATATTTTCAAATATTACCGCCGAGATGTTAGGTTGGGTTAGGTTAGGTTATATTACGTTATTGATGTATATAAAGGTCCCACGGAGACGTAGAGGCCAACTCGCCAGGTATGTCGTCAAATATTAGCGCCGAGATGATAGGTTGGGTTAGGTTAGGTAATATTACGTTATAGATGTATATAAAGTTCCCACGGAGACGTAGAGGCCAACTCGCCAGGAATGTTTCCAAATATTACCGCCGAGATGTTAGGTTGGGTTAGGTTAGGTTATGTTTCGTTATTGATGTATATGAAGGTCCCACGGAGAAGTAGAGGCCAACTCGCCAGGAATGTTGTCAAACATTAGCGCCAAGATGATATGTTGGGTTAGGTTAGGTTATATTACGTTATAGATGTATTTAAACGTCCCGCGGAGATGTAGAGGCCAACTCGCCAGGAATGTTTCCAAATATTACCGCCGAGATGTTAGGTTCGGTTAGGTTAGGTTATATTTCGTTATTGATGTATATGAAGGTCCCACGGAGAAGTAGAGGCCAACTCGCCAGGAATGTTGTCAAACATTAGCGCCAAGATGATAGGTTGGGTTAGGTTAGGTTATATTACGTTATTGATGTATATAAAGGTCCCACGGAGACGTAGAGGCCAACTCGCCAGGTATGTTGTCAAATATTAGCGCCGAGATGATAGGTTGGGTTAGGTTAGGTTATATCACGTTATAGATGTATATAAAGGTCCCACGGAGACGTATAGGCCAACTCGCCAGGAATGTTTCCAAATATTACCGCCGAGATGTTAGGTTCGGTTAGGTTAGGTTATATTTCGTTATTGATGTATATGAGGGTCCCACGGAGAAGTAGAGGCCAACTCGCCAGGAATGTTGTCAAACATTAGCGCCAAGATGATAGGTTGGGTTAGGTTAGGTTATATTACGTTATAGATGTATATAAAGGTCCCACGGAGACGTAGAGGCCAACTCGCCAGCAATGTTTCCAAATATTACCGCCGAGATGTTAGGTTGGGTTAGGTTAGGTTATATTACGTTATTGATGTGTAAAAAGATCCCACGGAGACGGAGAAGCCAACTCGCCAGGAATGTTGTCAAATATTACAGCCGAGATGTTAGGTTGGGTTAGGTTAGGTTATATAACGTTATGGATGTATATAAAGGTCCCACGGAGACGTAGAGGCCAACAAGCCAGGAATGTGTTCAAATATTACCGCCGAGATGTTAGGTTGGGTTAGGTTAGGTTATATTACGTTATAGATGTATTTAAACGTCCCGCGGAGACGTAGAGGCCAACAAGCCAGGAATGTGATCAAATATTACCGCCGAGATGTTAGGTTGGGTTAGGTTAGATTATATAACGTTATAGATGTATATAAAGGTCCCACGGAGACGTAGAGGCCAACAAGCCAGGAATGTGTTCAAATATTACCGCCGAGATGTTAGGTTGGGTTAGGTTAGGTTATATTACGTTATAGATGTATATAAAGATCCCACGGAGACGTAGATGCCAACTCGCCATGAATGTTTTCAAATATTACCGCCGAGATGTTAGGTTGGGTAAGGTTAGGTTATGTTTCATTATTGATGTATATGAAGGTCCCACGGAGAAGTAGAGGCCAACTCGCCAGGAATGTTGTCAAACATTAGCGCCAAGATGATAGGTTGGGTTAGGTTAGGGTATATTACGTTATAGATGTATATAAAGATCCCACGGAGACGTAGATGCCAACTCGCCATGAATGTTTTCAAATATTACCGCCGAGATGTTAGGTTGGGTTAGGTTAGGTTATGTTTCGTTATTGATGTATATGAAGGTCCCACGGAGAAGTAGAGGCCAACTCGCCAGGTATGTTGTCAAATATTAGCGCCGAGATGATAGGTTGGGTTAGGTTAGGTTATATTACGTTATAGATGTATATAAAGGTCCCACGGAGACGTAGAGGCCAACTCGCCAGGAATGTTTCCAAATATTACCGCCGAGATGTTAGTTTCGGTTAGGTTAGGTTATATTTCGTTATTGATGTATATGAAGGTCCCACTGAGAAGTAGAGGCCAACTCGCCAGGAATGTTGTCAAACATTAGCGCCAAGATGATAGGTTGGGTTAGGTTAGGGTATATTACGTTATAGATGTATTTAAACGTCCCGCGGAGATGTAGAGGCCAACTCGCCAGGAATGTTTCCAAATATTACCGCCGAGATGTTAGTTTCGGTTAGGTTAGGTTATATTTCGTTATTGATGTATATGAAGGTCCCACGGAGAAGTAGAGGCCAACTCGCCAGGAATGTTGTCAAACATTAGCGCCAAGATAATAGGTTGGGTTAGGTTAGGTTATATTACGTTATAGATGTATTTAAACGTCCCGCGGAGACGTAGAGGCCAACAAGCCAGGAATGTGATCAAATATTACCGCCGAGATGTTAGGTTGGGTTAGGTTAGATTATATAACGTTATAGATGTATATAAAGGTCCCACGGAGACGTAGAGGCCAACAAGCCAGGAATGTGTTCAAATATTACCGCCGAGATGTTAGGTTGGGTTAGGTTAGGTTATATTACGTTATAGATGTATATAAAGGTCCCACGGAGACGTAGAGGCCAACTCGCCAGCAATGTTTCCAAATATTACCGCCGAGATGTTAGGTTCGGTTAGGTTAGGTTATATTACGTTATTGATGTATAAAAAGATCCCACGGAGACGTAGAGGCCAACTCGCCAGGTATGTTTTCAAATACTACCGCCGAGATGTTAGGTTGGGTTAGGTTAGGTTATATTAAGTTATTGATGTGTAAAAAGATCCCACGGAGACGGAGAAGCCAACTCGCCAGGAATGTTGTCAAATATTACAGCCGAGATGTTAGGTTGGGTTAGGTTAGGTTATATAACGTTATGGATGTATATAAAGCTCCCACGGAGACGTAGAGGCCAACAAGCCAGGAATGTGTTCAAATATTACCGCCGAGATGTTAGGTTGGGTTAGGTTAGGTTATATTACGTTATAGATGTATTTAAACGTCCCGCGGAGACGTAGAGGCCAACAAGCCAGGAATGTGATCAAATATTACCGCCGAGATGTTAGGTTGGGTTAGGTTAGATTATATAACCTTATAGATGTATATAAAGGTCCCACGGAGACGTAGAGGCCAACAAGCCAGGAATGTGTTCAAATATTACCGCCGAGATGTTAGGTTGGGTTAGGTTAGGTTATATTACGTTATAGATGTATATAAAGATCCCACGGAGACGTAGATGCCAACTCGCCATGAATGTTTTCAAATATTACCGCCGAGATGTTAGGTTGGGTTAGGTTAGGTTATGTTTCGTTATTGATGTATATGAAGGTCCCACGGAGAAGTAGAGGCCAACTCGCCAGGAATGTTGTCAAACATTAGCGCCAAGATAATAGGTTGGGTTAGGTTAGGTTATATTACGTTATAGATGTATTTAAACGTCCCGCGGAGACGTAGAGTCCAACTCGCCAGGAATGTGATCAAATATTACCGCCGAGATGTTAGGTTGGGTTAGGTTAGATTATATAACGTTATTGATGTATATAAAGATCCCACGGAGACGTAGAATCCAACTCGCTAGGAATGTCGTCAAATACTACCGCCGAGATGTCAGGTTGGGTTAGGTTAGGTTAAATTACGTTATTGATGTATATAAAGGTCCCACGGAGACATAGAGGCCAACTCGCCAGGAATGTTGTGAAATATTACCGCCGAGATGTCAGGTTGGGTTAGGTTAGGTTATATTACGTCATAGACGTATATAAAGGTACCACGGTGACGTAGAGGCCAACTCGCCAGGAATGTTGCCAAATATTACCTCCGAGATGTCAGGTAGGGTTAGGTTGGTTATATTGCCTAATTCATGTATATGAAGGTCCCACGTAGACGTAGAGTCCAACTCGCAAGGATTGTTGTCAAATTTTACCGCCGAGAGGTGAGGTTGGGATGGGTTAGGTTATATTACGTTATTGATGTGTATAAAGGTCACACGGAGACGTAGTGTCCAACTCGCCAGGAATGTTGTCAAATATTACCGCCGAGATGGTAGACTGGGTTAGGTTAGGTTACACTACGTTATTGATGTACATAAAGGTCCCACGAAGTCGTAGAAGCCAGCTCGCCAGGAATGTTGTCAAATATTACCGCCGAGATGTCAGGTTGGGTTAGGTTAGGTTATAATACGTTATTGATGTATATGAATGTCCCACGCAGACGTAGAGGAGAACTCCCCAGGAATGCTGTCAAATATTATCGCCTAGATGATAGGTTGGGTTAGGTTAGGTTATATTACGTTATTGATGTATATACAGGAACCACGGTGACGTAGAGTCCAACTCGACAGGAATGTTGTCAAATTATACCGCCGAGATGTCAGGTTGGGTTAGGTTAGGTTATATTACGTCATAGACGTATACAGTGTTCCCACCGAGAAGTAGGGGCCGACAAGCAAGGAATGCGGTTAAATGGTACCACGAGAGGTTAGGTTGGGTTAGGATAGGTTATATTAGGATACCGATGTATATAAAGGTCCCACGGACACGTAGAAGCCAGCTCGCCAGGAATGTTGTCAAATATTACCGCCGAGATGTCAGGTTGGGTTAGGTTAGGTTATATTACGTTATTGATGTATACGAAGGTCCCACGTCGACGTAGAGGACAATTTGCCAGGAATGTTGTCAAATATTACCGCCGAGATGATAGGTTGGGTGTGGTTAGGTTATATTAGGATACTGATGTATATAAAGGTCCCACGGACACGTAGAGGCCAAGTCGCCAGGAATGTTGTCAGATTTTACCGCCGAGATGTCAGGTTGAGTTAGGTTAGGTTATATTACGCTATTGATGTATATGAAGGTCCTTAGTAGACGTAGAGGACAACCCGCCAGGAATGTTTGTCAAACATTATCGCCAAGATGATAGGTTAGGTTAGGTTAGGTTACATTACGTTATTGATGTATATAAAGGTCCCACGGAGACGTTGATTCCAACTCGCCAGGAATGTTGTCAAATATTACCGCCGCGGTGATAGGTTGGGTTAGATTATGTTATATTACGTTATTGGCGTACATAAAGGTCCCACGGAGTCGTAGAGGGCAGCTCGCCAGGAATGCTGTCAAATATTACCGCCGAGTTGTCAGGTTGGATTAGGTTAGGTTATATTACGTTATTGATGTATATAAAGGTCCCACGGAGACGTAGAATCCAACTCGCTAGGAATGTCGTCAAATACTACCGCCGAGATGTCAGGTTGGGTTAGGTTAGGTTATATTACATTATTGATGTATATGAATGTCCCACGCAGACGTAGAGGAGAACTCGCCAGGAATGTTGACAAATATTATCGCCGAGATGATAGGTTGGGTTTGGTTAGGTTATATTAGGATACTAATGTATATAAAGGTCCCACGGACACGTAGAGGCCAAGTCGCCAGGAATGTTGTCAAATATTACCGCCGATATGTTAGGTTGGGATAGGTTAGGTTATATTACGTTATTGATGTATATAAAGGTCCCACGGAGATGTAGAGTCCAACTCGCCAGGAATGTCCTCAAATATTACAGCCGAGATGTCAGGTTGGGTTAGGTTAGGTTATATTACGTTATTGATGTATATCAAGGTCCCACGTAGACGTAGAGGACAACCCGCCAGGAATGCTGTCAAATATAATCGGCGAGATGATAGGTTGGGTTAGGTTAGGTTATATTACGTTATTGATGTATATAAAGGTACCACGGTGACGTAGAGTCCAACTCGCCAGGAATGTTGTCAGATTTTACCGCCGAGATGATAGGTTGGGTTAGGTTTGGTTATATTACGTTATTGATGTATATGAAGGTCCCTAGTAGACGTAGAGGCCAACCCGCCAGGAATGTTGTCAAATATTACCGCCGAGATGTCAGGTTGGGTTAGATTAGGTTATATTACGTTATTGATGTATACGAACGTCCCACGTAGACGTAGAGGACAACATGCCAGGAATGTTGTCAGATTTTACCGCCGAGATGATAGGTTGGGTTCGATTAGGTTATATTACGTTATTGATGTATATAAAGGTCCCACGGAGACATAGAGGCCAACTCGCCAGGAATGTTGTCAAATATTACCGCCGAGATGTCAGGTTGGGTTAGGTTAGGTTATATTACGTTATTGATGTATATAAGGGTCCCACGGAGACATAGAGGCCAACTCGCCAGGAATGTCGTCAAATATTACCGCCGAGATGTCAGGTTGGGTTAGGTTACGTTATATTACGTTATTGATGTATATAAAGGTCCCACGGAGACGTAGAGGCCAACTCGCCAGGAATGTTGTGAAATATTACAGCCGAGGTGATAGGTTGGGTTAGATTACGTTATATTACGTTATTGACGTTCATAAAGGTCCCACGGAGTTGTAGAGGCCAGCTCGCCAGGAATGTTGTCAAATATTACCGCCGAGATGATAGGTTGGGTTAGATTAGGTTATATTACGTTATTGATGTATATAAAGGTCCCACGGACACGTTGAGGCCAAGTCGCCGGGAGTGTTGTCAAATATTACCGCCGATAAGTTAGGTTGGGTAGGTTAGGTTGTATTACGTTATTGACGTACATAAAGATCCCACGGAGACGTAGAGGCCAGCACGCCAGGAATGCTGTCAAATATTACCGCCGAGATGTCAGGTTGGGTTAGGTTATGTTATATTACGTTATTGGTGTATATAAAGGTCCCACGGAGATGTAGAGTCCAACTCGCCACGAATATCGTCAAATATTACCGCCGAGATGTCAGGTTGGGTTAGGTTAAGTTATATTACGTTATTGATGTATATGAAGGTCCCACGTAGACGTAGAGGACAACCCGCCAGGAAAGCTATCAAATATTATCGCCGAGATGATAGGTTGGGTCAGGTTAGGTTATATTACATTATTGATGTATATAAAGGAACCACGGTGACGTAGAGGACAACCCGCCAGTAATGCTGTCAAATATTATCTCCGAGATGATAGGTTGGGTTAGGTTAGGTTATATTACGTTATTGATGTATATAAAGGTCCCACGGAGATGTAGAGTCCAACTCGCCAGGAATATCGTCAAATATTACCGCCGAGATGTCAGGTTGCGTTAGGTTAGGTTATATTACGTCATAGACGTATACAGTGTTCCCACCGAGAAGTAGGGGCCGACAAGCAAGGAATGCGGTTAAATGGTACCACGAGAGATTAGGTTGGGTTAGGTTAGGTTATATTACGTTATTGACGTACATAAAGATCCCACGGAGACGGAGAGGCCAGCACGCCAGGAATGCTGTCAAATATTTCCGCCGAGGTGTCAGGTTGGGTTAGGTTAGGTTATATTACGTTATTGATGTATATAAAGGGCCCACGGAGATGTAGAGTCCAACTCGCCAGGAATGTCGTCAAATATTACCGCCGAGATGTCAGGTTGGGTTAGGTTAGGTTATATTACGTCATAGACGTATACAGTGTTCCCACCGAGAAGTAGGGGCCGACAAGCAAGGAATGCGGTTAAATGGTACCACGAGAGATTAGGTTGGGTTAGGTTAGGTTATATTAGGATACTGATGTATATAAAGGTCCCACGGACACGTAGAGGCCAACTCGCAAGGAATGTTGTCGAATTTTACCGCCGAGGTGATAGGTTGGGTTAGGTTAGGTTACATTACGTTATTGATGAATATAAAGGTCCCACGGAGACGCAGAGGCCAACTCGCCAGGAATGTTGTCAAATATTACCGCTGAGGTGATAGGTTGGTTTATATTATATTATATTACGTTATTGATGTATATAAAGGTCCCAAGGAGACGTAGAATCCAACTCGCCAGGAATGTCGTCAAATACTACCGCCGAGATGTCAGGTTGGGTTAGGTTAGGTTATATTACGTTATTGATGTATACGAAGGTCCACGTAGACGTAGAGGACAACCCGCCAGGAAAGCTGTCGAATATTATCGCCGAGAGGATAGGTTGGGTTAGGTTAGGTTATATTACGCTATTGATGTATATAAAGGTACCACGGTGACGTAGAGTCCAACTCGCCAGGAATGTTGTCAGATTTTACCGCCGAGATGATAGGTTGGGTTAGGTTAGGTTATATTACGTTATTGATGTATATAAAGGTCCCACGGAGATGTAGAGTCCAACTCGCCAGGAATGTCGTCAAATATTACCGCCGAGATGTCAGGTTGGGTTAGGTTAGGTTATATTACGTCATAGACGTATACAGTGTTCCCACCGAGAAGTAGGGGCCGACAAGCAAGGAATGCGGTTAAATGGTACCACGAGAGATTAGGTTGGGTTAGGTTAGGTTATATTAGGATACTGATGTATATAAAGGTCCCACGGACACGTAGAGGCCAACTCGCAAGGAATGTTGTCGAATTTTACCGCCGAGGTGATA
This sequence comes from Xylocopa violacea, assembly GCA_963969225.1. Taxonomy (NCBI): domain Eukaryota; kingdom Metazoa; phylum Arthropoda; class Insecta; order Hymenoptera; family Apidae; genus Xylocopa; species Xylocopa violacea. Next base: position 45,301 of record CAXAJV010000665.1, read on the forward strand.
GGTTGGGTTAGGTTAGGTTACATTACGTTATTGATGAATATAAAGGTCCCACGGAGACGCAGAGGCCAACTCGCCAGGAATGTTGTCAAATATTACCGCTGAGGTGATAGGTTGGTTTATATTATATTATATTACGTTATTGACGTACATAAAGGTCCCACGGAGTCGTAGAGGCCAGCTCGCCAGGAATGTTGTCAAATATTACCGCCGAGATGTCAGGTTGGGTTATATTATGTTATATTACGTTATAGACGTTCATAAAGGTCCCACGGAGTTGTAGAGGCCAGCTCGCCAGGAATGTTGTCAAATAGTACCGCCGAGATGATAGGTTGGGTTAGATTAGGTTATATTACGTTATTGATGTATATAAAGGTCCCACGGACACGTCGAGGCCAAGTCGCCGGGAATGTTGTCAAATATTACCGCCGAGGTGATATGTTGGGTTAGATTATGTTATATTACGTTATTGATGTATATAAAGGTCCCAAGGAGACGTAGAATCCAACTCGCCAGGAATGTCGTCAAATACTACCGCCGAGATGTCAGGTTGGGTTAGGTTAGGTTATATTACGTTATTGATGTATACGAAGGTCCACGTAGACGTAGAGGACAACCCGCCAGGAAAGCTGTCGAATATTATCGCCGAGAGGATAGGTTGGGTTAGGTTAGGTTATATTACGCTATTAATGTATATAAAGTTACCACGGTGACGTAGAGTCCAACTCGCCAGGAATGTTGTCAGATTTTACCGCCGAGATGATAGGTTGGGTTAGGTTAGGTTATATTACGTTATTGATGTATATAAAGGTCCCACGGAGACGTAGCGGCCAACTCGCCAGGAATGTTGTCAAATATTACCGCCGAGATGTCAGGTTGGGTTAGGTTAGGTTACATTACGTTATTGACGTACATAAAGATCCCACGGATACGTAGAGGCCAGCACGCCAGGAATGCTGTCAAATACTACCGCCGAGATGTCAGGTTGGGTTAGGTTAGGTTATATTACGTTATTGATGTATACGAAGGTCCACGTAGACGTAGAGGACAACCCGCCAGGAAAGCTGTCGAATATTATCGCGGAGAGGATAGGTTGGGTTAGGTTAGGTTATATTACGCTATTGATGTATATAAAGGTACCACGGTGACGTAGAGTCCAACTCGCCAGGAATGTTGTCAGATTTTACCGCCGAGATGATAGGTTGGGTTAGGTTAGGTTATATTACGTTATTGATGTATATAAAGGTCCCACGGAGACGTAGCGGCCAACTCGCCAGGAATGTTGTCAAATATTACCGCCGAGATGTCAGGTTGGGTTAGGTTAGGTTACATTACGTTATTGACGTACATAAAGATCCCACGGAGACGTAGAGGCCAGCACGCCAGGAATGCTGTCAAATATTACCGCCGAGATGTCAGGTTGGGTTAGGTTAGGTTATATTACGTTATTGATGTATATAAAGGTCCCACGGACACGTCGAGGCCAAGTCGCCAGGAATGTTGTCAAATATTACAGCCGAGGTGATAGGTTGGGTTAGATTATGTTATATTACGTTATTGACGTTCATAAAGGTCCCACGGAGTTGTAGAGGCCAGCTCGCCAGGAATGTTGTCAAATATTATCGCCGAGATGATAGGTTGGGTTAGGTTAGGTTGTATTACGTTATTGACGTACATAAAGATCCCACGGAGACGTAGAGGGCAGCACGCCAGGAATGCTGTCAAATATTACCGCCGAGATGTCAGGTTGGGTTAGATTAGGTTATATTACGTTATTGATGTATATACAGGTCCCACGGACACGTCGAGGCCAAGTCGCCGGGAATGTTGTCAAATATTACCGCCGATAAGTTAGGTTGGGTTAGGTTAGGTTGTATTACGTTATTGACGTACATAAAGATCCCACGGAGACGTAGAGGCCAACTCGCCAGGAATGTTGTCAAATATTACAGCCGAGGTGATAGGTTGGGTTAGATTGTGTTACATTACGTTATTGACGTTCATAAAGGTCCCACGGAGTTGTAGAGGCCAGCTCGCCAGGAATGTTGTCAAATATTATCGCCGAGATGATAGGTTGGGTTAGGTTAGGTTGTATTACGTAATTGATGTATATGAAGGTCCCACGTAGACGTAGAGGACAACCCGCCAGGAATGCTGTCAAATATTATCGCCGAGATGATAGGTTGGGTTAGGTTAGGTTGTATTACGTTATTGACGTACATAAATATCCCACGGAGACGTAGAGGCCAGCACGCCAGGAATGCTGTCAAATACTACCGCCGAGATGTCAGGTTGGGTTAGGTTAGGTTACATTACGTTATTGATGTATACCAAGGTCCCACGTAGACGTAGAGGACAACTCGCCTGGAATGTTGTCAAATATTACCTCCGAGATGTCAGGTTGGGTTAGGTTAGGTTACATTACGTTACTGATGTATACGAAGGTCCCACGTAGACGAAGAGGACAACTCGCCAGGCATGTTGTCAAATATTACCGCCGATAAGTTAGGTTGGGTTAGGTTAGGTTATATTACGTTATTGACGTACATAAAGATCCCACGGAGACGTAGAAGCCAGCTCGCCAGGAATGCTGTCAAATATTACCGCCGAGATGTCAGGTTGGGTTAGGTTATGTTATATTACGTTATTGATGTATATAAAGGTCCCACGGAGATGTAGAGTCCAACTCGCCAGGAATGTCGTCAAATATTACCGCCGAGATGTCAGGTTGGGTTAGGTTAGGTTATATTACGTCATAGACGTATACAGTGTTCCCACCGAGAAGTAGGGGCCGATAAGCAAGGAATGCGGTTAAATGGTACCACGAGAGATTAGGTTGGGTTAGGTTAGGTTATATTAGGATACTGATGTATATAAAGGTCCCACGTACACGTAGAGGCCAACTCGCAAGGAATGTTGTCAAATTTTACCGCCGAGGTGATAGGTTGGGTTAGGTTAGGTTACATTACGTTATTGATGTATATAAAGGTCCCACGGAGACGCAGAGGCCAACTCGCCAGGAATGTTGTCAAATATTACCGCCGAGGTGATAGGTTGGGTTATATTATGTTATATTACGTTATTGACGTACATAAAGGTCCCACGGAGTCGTAGAGGCCAGCTCGCCAGGAATGTTGTCAAATATTACCGCCGAGGTGATAGGTTGGGTTAGATTATGTTATATTACGTTATTGACGTTCATAAAGGTCCCACGGAGTTGTAGAGGCCAGCTCGCCAGGAATGTTGTCAAATATTATCGCCGAGATGATAGGTTGGGTTAGGTTAGGTTGTATTACGTTATTGACGTACATAAAGATCCCACGGAGACGTAGAGGGCAGCACGCCAGGAATGCTGTCAAATATTACCGCCGAGATGTCAGGTTGGGTTAGATTAGGTTATATTACGTTATTGATGTATATACAGGTCCCACGGACACGTCGAGGCCAAGTCGCCGGGAATGTTGTCAAATATTACCGCCGATAAGTTAGGTTGGGTTAGGTTAGGTTGTATTACGTTATTGAAGTACATAAAGATCCCACGGAGACGTAGAGGGCAGCACGCCAGGAATGCTGTCAAATATTACCGCCGAGATGTCAGGTTGGGTTAGGTTAGGTTATATTACGTTATTGATGTATATAAAGGTCCCACGGAGATGTAGAGTCCAACTCGCCAGTAATATCGTCAAATATTACCGCCGAGATGTCAGGTTGGGTTAGGTTAGGTTATATTACGTCATAGACGTATACAGTGTTCCCACCGAGAAGTAGGGGCCGACAAGCAAGGAATGCGGTTAAATGGTACCACGAGAGATTAGGTTGGGTTAGGTTAGGTTATATTAGGATACTGATGTACATAAAGATCCCACGGAGACGTAGAGGCCAGCACGCCAGGAATGCTGTCAAATATTACCGCCGAGATGTCAGGTTGGGTTAGGTTAGGTTATATTACGTTATTGATGTATATAAAGGTCCCACGGAGATGTAGAGTCCAACTCGCCAGGAATGTTGTCAAATATTACCGCCGATAAGTTAGGTTGGGTTAGGTTAGGTTATATTACGTTATTGACGTACATAAATATCCCACGGAGACGTAGAGGCCAGCACGCCAGGAATGCTGTCAAATACTACCGCCGAGATGTCAGGTTGGGTTAGGTTACGTTACATTACGTTATTGATGTATACCAAGGTCCCACGTAGACGTAGAGGACAACTCGCCTGGAATGTTGTCAAATATTACCTCCGAGATGTCAGGTTGGGTTAGGTTAGGTTACATTACGTTACTGATGTATACGAAGGTCCCACGTAGACGAAGAGGACAACTCGCCAGGCATGTTGTCAAATATTACCGCCGATAAGTTAGGTTGGGTTAGGTTAGGTTATATTACGTTATTGACATACATAAAAATCCCACGGAGACGTAGAAGCCAGCTCGCCAGGAATGCTGTCAAATATTACCGCCGAAATGTCAGGTTGGGTTAGGTTATGTTATATTACGTTATTGATGTATATAAAGGTCCCACGGAGATGTAGAGTCCAACTCGCCAGGAATGTCGTCAAATATTACCGCCGAGATGTCAGGTTGGGTTAGGTTAGGTTATATTACGTTATTGATGTATACGAAGGTCCACGTAGACGTAGAGGACAACCCGACAGGAATGCTGTCAAATATTATCGCCGAGATGATAGGTTGGGTTAGGTTAGGTTGTAATACGTTATTGACGTACATAAAGAGCCCACGGAGACGTAGAGGCCAGCACGCCAGGAATGCTGTCAAATATTACCGCCGAGATGTCAGGTTGGGTTAGGTTAGGTTATATTACGTTATTGATGTGTATGAATGTCCCACGTAGACGTAGAGGACAACTCGCCAGGAATGTTCTCCAATATTATCGCCGAGATGATAGGTTGGGTCAGGTTAGGTTATATTACGTTAATGATGTATATATGGGTACCACGGAGACGTAGAGTCCAACTCGCTAGGAATGTTGTCAAATATTACCGCCGAGGTGATATGTTGGGTTAGATTATGTTATATTTCGTTATTGATGTATATAAAGGTCCCAAGGAGACGTAGAATCCAACTCGCCAGGAATGTCGTCAAATACTACCGCCGAGATGTCAGGCTGGGTTAGGTTAGGTTATATTACGTCATAGACGTATACAGTGTTCGCACCGAGAAGTAGGGGCCGACAAGCAAGGAATGCGGTTAAATGGTACCACGAGAGATTAGGTTGGGTTAGGTTAGGTTATATTAGGATACTGATGTATATAAAGGTCCCACGGACACGTAGAGGCCAACTCGCAAGGAATGTTGTCAAATTTTACCGCCGAGGTGATAGGTTGGGTTAGGTTAGGTTACATTACGTTATTGATGAATATAAAGGTCCCACGGAGACGCAGAGGCCAACTCGCCAGGAATGTTGTCAAATATTACCGCCGAGGTGATAGGTTGGGTTATATTATATTATATTACGTTATTGACGTACATAAAGGTCCCACGGAGTCGTAGAGGCCGGCTCGCCAGGAATGTTGTCAAATATTACCGCCGAGATGTCAGGTTGGGTTAGATTATGTTATATTACGTTATTGACGTTCATAAAGGTCCCACGGAGTTGTAGAGGCCAGCTCGCCAGGAATGTTGTCAAATATTACCGCCGAGATGATAGGTTGGGTTAGATTAGGTTATATTACGTTACTGATGTATATAAAGGTCCCACGGACACGTCGAGGCCAAGTCGCCGGGAATGTTGTCAAATATTACCGCCGAGGTGATAGGTTGGGTTATATTATGTTGTATTACGTTATTGACGTACATAAAGGACCCACGGAGTCGTAGAGGCCAGCTCGCCAGGAATGTTGTCAAATATTACCGCCGAGAAGTCAGGTTGGGTTAGGTTAGGTTATATTACGTTATTGATGTATATAAAGGTCCCACGGAGATGTAGAGTCCAACTCGCCAGGAATGTCGTCAAATATTACCGCCGAGATGTCAGGTTGGGTTAGGTTAGGTTATATTACGTTATTGATGTATACGAAGGTCCACGTAGACGTAGAGGACAACCCGACAGGAATGCTGTCAAATATTATCGCCGAGATGGTAGGTTGGGTTAGGTTAGGTTATATTACGTTATTGATGTATATAAAGGTCCCAAGGAGACGTAGAATCCAACTCGCCAGGAATGTCGTCAAATACTACCGCCGAGATGTCAGGTTGGGTTAGGTTAGGTTATATTACGTTATTGATGTATACGAAGGTCCACTTAGACGTAGAGGACAACCCGCCAGGAAAGCTGTCGAATATTATCGCCGAGAGGATAGGTTGGGTTAGGTTAGGTTATATTTTACGCTATTGATGTATATAAAGGTACCACGGTGACGTAGAGTCCAACTCGCCAGGAATGTTGTCAGATTTTACCGCCGAGATGATAGGTTGGGTTAGGTTAGGTTATATTACGTTATTGATGTATATAAAGGTCCCACGGACACGTAGCGGCCAACTCGCCAGGAATGTTGTCAAATATTACAGCCGAGGTGATAGGTTGGGTTAGATTATGTTATATTACGTTATTGACGTTCATAAAGGTCCCACGGAGTTGTAGAGGCCAGATCGCCAGGAATGTTGTCAAATATTATCGCCGAGATGATAGGTTGGGTTAGGTTAGGTTGTATTACGTTATTGACGTACATAAAGATCCCACGGAGACGTAGAGGGCAGCACTACAGGAATGCTGTCAAATATTACCGCCGAGATGTCAGGTTGGGTTAGATTAGGTTATATTACGTTATTGATGTATATACAGGTCCCACGGACACGTCGAGGCCAAGTCGCCGGGAATGTTGTCAAATATTACCGCCGATAAGTTAGGTTGGGTTAGGTTAGGTTGTATTACGTTATTGACGTACATAAAGATCCCACGGAGACGTAGAGGCCAACTCGCCAGGAATGTTGTCAAATATTACAGCCGAGGTGATAGGTTGGGTTAGATTGTGTTACATTACGTTATTGACGTTCATAAAGGTCCCACGGAGTTGTAGAGGCCAGCTCGCCAGGAATGTTGTCAAATATTATCGCCGAGATGATAGGTTGGGTTAGGTTAGGTTGTATTACGTAATTGATGTATATGAAGGTCCCACGTAGACGTAGAGGACAACCCGCCAGGAATGCTGTCAAATACTACCGCCGAGATGTCAGGTTGGGTTAGGTTAGGTTACATTACGTTATTGATGTATACCAAGGTCCCACGTAGACGTAGAGGACAACTCGCCTGGAATGTTGTCAAATATTACCGCCGAGATGTCAGGTTGGGTTAGGTTAGGTTACATTACGTTACTGATGTATACGAAGGTCCCACGTAGACGAAGAGGACAACTCGCCAGGCATGTTGTCAAATATTACCGCCGATAAGTTAGGTTGGGTTAGGTTAGGTTATGTTACGTTATTGACGTACATAAAGATCCCACGGTGACGTAGAAGCCAGCTCGCCAGGAATGCTGTCAAATATTACCGCCGAGATGTCAGGTTGGGTTAGGTTATGTTATATTACGTTATTGATGTATATAAAGGTCCCACGGAGATGTAGAGTCCAACTCGCCAGGAATGTCGTCAAATATTACCGCCGAGATGTCAGGTTGGGTTAGGTTAGGTTATATTACGTTATTGATGTATACGAAGGTCCACGTAGACGTAGAGGACAACCCGACAGGAATGCTGTCAAATATTATCGCCGAGATGATAGGTTGGGTTAGGTTAGGTTGTATTACGTTATTGACGTACATAAAGAGCCCACGGAGACGTAGAGGCCAGCACGCCAGGAATGCTGTCAAATATTACCGCCGAGATGTCAGGTTGGGTTAGGTTAGGTTATATTACGTTATTGATGTGTATGAATGTCCCACGTAGACGTAGAGGACAACTCGCCAGGAATGTTCTCTAATATTATCGCCGAGATGATAGGTTGGGTCAGGTTAGGTTATATTACGTTAATGATGTATATATGGGTACCACGGAGACGTAGAGTCCAACTCGCTAGGAATGTTGTCAAATATTACCGCCGAGGTGATATGTTGGGTTAGATTATGTTATATTACGTTATTGATGTATATAAAGGTCCCAAGGAGACGTAGAATCCAACTCGCCAGGAATGTCGTCAAATACTACCTCCGAGATGTCAGGTTGGGTTAGGTTAGGTTATATTACGTTATTGATGTATACGAAGGTCCACGTAGACGTAGAGGACAACCCGCCAGGAAAGCTGTCGAATATTATCGCCGAGAGGATAGGTTGGGTTAGGTTAGGTTATATTACGCTATTGATGTATATAAAGGTACCACGGTGACGTAGAGTCCAACTCGCCAGGAATATCGTCAAATATTACCGCCGAGATGTCAGGTTGGGTTAGGTTAGGTTATATTACGTCATAGACGTATACAGTGTTCCCACCGAAAGGTAGGGGCCGACAAGCAAGGAATGCGGTTAAATGGTACCACGAGAAATTAGATTGGGTTAGGTTAGGTTATATTAGGGTACTGATGTACATAAAGATCCCACGGAGACGTAGAGGCCAGCACGCCAGGAATGCTGTCAAATATTACCGCCGAGATGTCAGGTTGGATTAGGTTAGGTTATATTACGTTATTGATGTATATAAAGGTCCCACGGAGATGTAGAGTCCAACTCGCCAGGAATGTCGTCAAACATTACCGCCGAGATGTCAGGTTGGGTTAGGTTAGGTTATATTACGTCATAGACGTATACAGTGTTCCCACCGAGAAGTAGGGGCCGACAAGCAAGGAATGCGGTTAAATGGTACCACGAGAGATTAGGTTGGGTTAGGTTAGGTTATATTAGGATACTGATGTATATAAAGGTCCCACGGACACGTAGAGGCCAACTCGCAAGGAATGTTGTCAAATATTACCGCCGAGGTGATAGGTTGGGTTATATTATATTATATTACGTTATTGACGTACATAAAAGTCCCACGGAGACGTAGAGGCCAACTCGCCAGGAATGTTGTCAAATATTACCGCCGAGTTGTCAGGTTGGGTTAGATTATGTTATATTACGTTATTGACGTTCATAAAGGTCCCACGGAGTCGTAGAGGCCAGCTCGCCAGGAATGTTGTCAAATATTACCGCCGAGATGTCATGTTTGGTTTAGATTATGTTATATTACGTTATTGACGTTCATAAAGGTCCCACGGAGTTGTAGAGGCCAGCACGCCAGGAATGTTGTCAAATATTACCGCCGAGATGATAGGTTGGGTTAGATTAGGTTATATTACGTTATTGATGTATATAAAGGTCCCACGGACACGTCGAGGCCAAGTCGCCGGGAATGTTGTCAAATATTACCGCCGAGGTGATAGGTTGGGTTATATTATGTTATATTACGTTATTGACGTACATAAAGGTCCCACGGAGTCGTAGAGGCCAGCTCGCCAGGAATGTTGTCAAATATTACCGCCGAGATGTCAGGTTGGGTTAGATTATGTTATATTACGTTATTGACGTTCATAAAGGTCCCACGGAGTTGTAGAGGCCAGCTCGCCAGGAATGTTGTCAAATATTACCGCCGAGATGATAGGTTGGGTTAGATTAGGTTATATTACGTTATTGATGTATATAAAGGTCCCACGGACACGTCGAGGCCAAGTCGCCAGGAATGTTGTCAAATATTACCGCCGAGATGTCAGGTTGGGTTAGATTAGGTTATATTACGTTATTGATGTATATACAGGTCCCACGGACACGTCGAGGCCAAGTCGCCGGGAATGTTGTCAAATATTACCGCCGATAAGTTAGGTTGGGTTAGGTTAGGTTGTATTACGTTATTGAAGTACATAAAGATCCCACGGAGACGTAGAGGGCAGCACGCCAGGAATGCTGTCAAATATTACCGCCGAGATGTCAGGTTGGGTTAGGTTAGGTTATATTACGTCATAGACGTATACAGTGTTCCCACCGAGAAGTAGGGGCCGACAAGCAAGGAAAGCGGTTAAATGGTACCACGAGAGATTAGGTTGGGTTAGGTTAGGTTATATTAGGATACTGATGTACATAAAGATCCCACGGAGACGTAGAGGCCAGCACGCCAGGAATGCTGTCAAATATTACCGCCGAGATGTCAGGTTGGGTTAGGTTAGGTTATATTACGTTATTGATGTATATAAAGGTCCCACGGAGATGTAGAGTCCTACTCGCCAGGAATGTTGTCAAATATTACCGCCGATAAGTTAGGTTGGGGTAGGTTAGGTTATATTACGTTATTGACGTACATAAAGATCCCACGGAGACGGAGAGGCCAGCACGCCAGGAATGCTGTCAAATATTTCCGCCGAGGTGCCAGGTTGGGTTAGGTTAGGTTATATTACGTTATTGATGTATATAAAGGGCCCACGGAGATGTAGAGTCCAACTCGCCAGGAATGTCGTCAAATATTACCGCCGAGATGTCAGGTTGGGTTAGGTTAGGTTATATTACGTCATAGACGTATACAGTGTTCCCACCGAGAAGTAGGGGCCGACAAGCAAGGAATGCGGTTAAATGGTACCACGAGAGATTAGGTTGGGTTAGGTTAGGTTATATTAGGATACTGATGTATATAAAGGTCCCACGGACACGTAGAGGCCAACTCGCAAGGAATGTTGTCAAATTTTACCGCCGAGGTGATAGGTTGGGTTAGGTTAGGTTACATTACGTTATTATATGAATATAAAGGTCCCACGGAGACGCAGAGGCCAACTCGCCAGGAATGTTGTCAAATATTACCGCCGAGGTGATAGGTTGGGTTATATTATATTATATTACGTTATTGACGTACATAAAGGTCCCACGGAGTCGTAGAGGCCAGCTCGCCAGGAATGTTGTCAAATATTACCGCCGAGATGTCAGGTTGGGTTAGATTATGTTATATTACGTTATTGACGTTCATAAAGGTCCCACGGAGTTGTAGAGGCCAGCTCGCCAGGAATGTTGTCAAATATTACCGCCGAGATGATAGGTTGGGTTAGATTAGGTTATATTACGTTATTGATGTATATAAAGGTCCCACGGACACGTCGAGGCCAAGTCGCCGGGAATGTTGTCAAATATTACCGCCGAGGTGATAGGTTGGGTTATATTATGTTATATTACGTTATTGACGTACATAAAGGACCCACGGAGTCGTAGAGGCCAGCTCGCCAGGAATGTTGTCAAATATTACCGCCGAGAAGTCAGGTTGGGTTAGGTTAGGTTATATTACGTTATTGATGTATATAAAGGTCCCACGGAGATGTAGAGTCCAACTCGCCAGGAATGTCGTCAAATATTACCGCCGAGATGTCAGGTTGGGTTAGGTTAGGTTATATTACGTTATTGATGTATACGAAGGTCCACGTAGACGTAGAGGACAACCCGACAGGAATGCTGTCAAATATTATCGCCGAGATGATAGGTTGGGTTAGGTTAGGTTGTATTACGTTATTAACGTACATAAAGAGCCCACGGAGACGTAGAGGCCAGCACGCCAGGAATGCTGTCCAATATTACCGCCGAGCTGTCAGGTTGGGTTAGGTTAGGTTATATTACGTTATTGATGTGTATGAATGTCCCACGTAGACGTAGAGGACAACTCGCCAGGAATGTTCTCTAATATTATCGCCGAGATGATAGGTTGGGTCAGGTTAGGTTATATTACGTTAATGATGTATATATGGGTACCACGGAGACGTAGAGTCCAACTCGCTAGGAATGTTGTCAAATATTACCGCCGAGGTGATATGTTGGGTTAGATTATGTTATATTACGTTATTGATGTATATAAAGGTCCCAAGGAGAAGTAGAATCCAACTCGCCAGGAATGTCGTCAAATACTACCGCCGAGATGTCAGGTTGGGTTAGGTTAGGTTATATTACGTTATTGATGTATACGAAGGTCCACGTAGACGTAGAGGACAACCCGCCAGGAAAGCTGTCGAATATTATCGCCGAGAGGATAGGTTGGGTTAGGTTAGGTTATATTTTACGCTATTGATGTATATAAAGGTACCACGGTGACGTAGAGTCCAACTCGCCAGGAATGTTGTCAGATTTTACCGCCGAGATGATAGGTTGGGTTAGGTTAGGTTATATTACGTTATTGATGTATATAAAGGTCCCACGGACACGTAGCGGCCAACTCGCCAGGAATGTTGTCAAATATTACAGCCGAGGCGATAGGTTGGGTTAGATTATGTTATATTACGTTATTGACGTTCATAAAGGTCCCACGGAGTTGTAGAGGCCAGATCGCCAGGAATGTTGTCAAATATTATCGCCGAGATGATAGGTTGGGTTAGGTTAGGTTGTATTACGTTATTGACGTACATAAAGATCCCACGGAGACGTAGAGGGCAGCACGCCAGGAATGCTGTCAAATATTACCGCCGAGATGTCAGGTTGGGTTAGGTTAGGTTATATTACGTCATAGACGTATACAGTGTTCCCACCGAGAAATAGGGGTCGACAAGCAAGGAATGCGGTTAAATGGTACCACGAGAGATTAGGTTGGGTTAGGTTAGGTTATATTAGGATACTGTGGTACATAAAGATCCCACGGAGACGTAGAGGCCAGCACGCCAGGAATGCTGTCAAATATTACCGCCGAGATGTCAGGTTGGGTTAGGTTAGGTTATATTACGTTATTGATGTATATAAAGGTCCCACGGAGATGCAGAGGCCAACTCGCCAGAAATGTCGTCAAATATTACCGCCGAGATGTCAGGTTGGGTTAGGTTAGGTTATATTACGTCATAGACGTATACAGTGTTCCCACCGAGAAGTAGGGGCCGACAAGCAAGGAATGCGGTTAAATGGTACCACGGGAGATTAGGTTGGGTTAGGTTAGGTTATATTAGGATACTGATGTATATAAAGGACCCACGGACACGTAGAGGCCAACTCGCAAGGAATGTTGTCAAATATTACCGCCGAGGTGATAGGTTGGGTTATATTATATTATATTACGTTATTGACGTACATAAAGGTCCCACGGAGTTGTAGAGGCCAGCTCGCCAGGAATGTTGTCAAATATTATCGCCGAGATGATAGGTTGGGTTAGGTTAGGTTATATTACGTTATTGATGTATATAAAGGTCCCACGGACACGTAGCGGCCAACTCGCCAGGAATGTTGTCAAATATTACAGCCGAGGTGATAGGTTGGGTTAGATTATGTTATATTACGTTATTGACGTTCATAAAGGTCCCACGGAGTTGTAGAGGCCAGATCGCCAGGAATGTTGTCAAATATTATCGCCGAGATGATAGGTTGGGTTAGGTTAGGTTGTATTACGTTATTGACGTACATAAAGATCCCACGGAGACGTAGAGGGCAGCACGCCAGGAATGCTGTCAAATATTACCGCCGAGATGTCAGGTTGGGTTAGGTTAGGTTATATTACGTTATTGATGTATATAAAGGTCCCACGGAGATGTAGAGTCCAACTCGCCAGGAATGTTGTCAAATATTACCGCCGAGGTGATAGGTTGGGTTATATTATATTATATTACGTTATTGACGTACATAAAAGTCCCACGGAGACGTAGAGGCCAACTCGCCAGGAATGTTGTCAAATATTACCGCCGAGATGTCAGGTTGGGTTAGATTATGTTATATTACGTTATTGACGTTCATAAAGGTCCCACGGAGTTGTAGAGGCCAGATCGCCAGGAATGTTGTCAAATATTATCGCCGAGATGATAGGTTGGGTTAGGTTAGGTTGTATTACGTTATTGACGTACATAAAGATCCCACGGAGACGTAGAGGGCAGCACGCCAGGAATGCTGTCAAATATTACCGCCGAGATGTCAGGTTGGGTTAGGTTAGGTTATATTACGTCATAGACGTATACAGTGTTCCCACCGAGAAATAGGGGTCGACAAGCAAGGAATGCGGTTAAATGGTACCACGAGAGATTAGGTTGGGTTAGGTTAGGTTATATTAGGATACTGTGGTACATAAAGATCCCACGGAGACGTAGAGGCCAGCACGCCAGGAATGCTGTCAAATATTACCGCCGAGATGTCAGGTTGGGTTAGGTTAGGTTATATTACGTTATTGATGTATATAAAGGTCCCACGGAGATGCAGAGGCCAACTCGCCAGAAATGTCGTCAAATATTACCGCCGAGATGTCAGGTTGGGTTAGGTTAGGTTATATTACGTCATAGACGTATACAGTGTTCCCACCGAGAAGTAGGGGCCGACAAGCAAGGAATGCGGTTAAATGGTACCACGGGAGATTAGGTTGGGTTAGGTTAGGTTATATTAGGATACTGATGTATATAAAGGACCCACGGACACGTAGAGGCCAACTCGCAAGGAATGTTGTCAAATATTACCGCCGAGGTGATAGGTTGGGTTATATTATATTATATTACGTTATTGACGTACATAAAGGTCCCACGGAGTTGTAGAGGCCAGCTCGCCAGGAATGTTGTCAAATATTATCGCCGAGATGATAGGTTGGGTTAGGTTAGGTTATATTACGTTATTGATGTATATAAAGGTCCCACGGACACGTAGCGGCCAACTCGCCAGGAATGTTGTCAAATATTACAGCCGAGGTGATAGGTTGGGTTAGATTATGTTATATTACGTTATTGACGTTCATAAAGGTCCCACGGAGTTGTAGAGGCCAGATCGCCAGGAATGTTGTCAAATATTATCGCCGAGATGATAGGTTGGGTTAGGTTAGGTTGTATTACGTTATTGACGTACATAAAGATCCCACGGAGACGTAGAGGGCAGCACGCCAGGAATGCTGTCAAATATTACCGCCGAGATGTCAGGTTGGGTTAGGTTAGGTTATATTACGTTATTGATGTATATAAAGGTCCCACGGAGATGTAGAGTCCAACTCGCCAGGAATGTTGTCAAATATTACCGCCGAGGTGATAGGTTGGGTTATATTATATTATATTACGTTATTGACGTACATAAAAGTCCCACGGAGACGTAGAGGCCAACTCGCCAGGAATGTTGTCAAATATTACCGCCGAGATGTCAGGTTGGGTTAGATTATGTTATATTACGTTATTGACGTTTATAAAGGTCCCACGGAGTTGCAGAGGCCAGCTCGCCAGGAATGTTGTCAAATATTACCGCCGAGATGATAGGTTGGGTTATATTAGGTTATATTACGTTATTGATGTATATACAGGTCCCACGGACACGTCGAGACCAAGTCGCCGGGAATGTTGTCAAATATTACCGCCGATAAGTTAGGTTGGGTTAGGTTAGGTTGTATTACGTTATTGTCGTACATAAAGATCCCACGGAGACGGAGAGGCCAGCACGCCAGGAATGCTGTCAAATATTTCCGCCGAGGTGTCAGGTTGGGTTAGGTTAGGTTATATTACGTTATTGATGTATATAAAGGTCCCACGGAGATGTAGAGTCCAACTCGCCAGGAATGTCGTCAAATATTACCGCCGAGATGTCAGGTTGGGTTAGGTTAGGTTATATTACGTCATAGACGTATACAGTGTTCCCACCGAGAATTAGGGGCCGACAAGCAAGGAATGCGGTTAAATGGTACCACGGGAGATTAGGTTGGGTTAGGTTAGGTTATATTAGGATACTGATGTATATAAAGGACCCACGGACACGTAGAGGCCAACTCGCAAGGAATGTTGTCAAATATTACCGCCGAGGTGATAGGTTGGGTTATATTATATTATATTACGTTATTGACGTACATAAAGGTCCCACGGAGTTGTAGAGGCCAGCTCGCCAGGAATGTTGTCAAATATTATCGCCGAGATGATAGGTTGGGTTAGATTAGGTTATATTACGTTATTGATGTATATAAAGGTCCCACGGACACGTCGAGGCCAAGTCGCCGGAAATGTTGTCAAATATTACCGCCGAGGTGATAGGTTGGGTTATATTATGTTATATTACGTTATTGACGTACATAAAGGTCCCACGGAGTCGTAGAGGCCAGCTCGCCAGGAATGTTGTCAAATATTACCGCCGAGATGTCAGGTTGGGTTAGGTTAAGTTATATTACGTTATTGATGTATATAAAGGTGCCGCGGAGATGTAGAATCCAACTCGCCAGGAATGTCGTCAAATATTACCGCAGAGATGTCAGGTTGGGTTAGGTTAGGTTATATTACGTTATTGATGTATATAAAGGTCCCACGGAGACGTAGAGGCCAACTCGCCAGGAATGTTGTCAAATATTACAGCCGAGGTGATAGGTTGGGTTAGATTGTGTTATATTACGTTATTGACGTTCATAAAGGTCCGACGGAGTTGTAGAGGCCATCTCGCCAGGAATGTTGTCAAATATTACCGCCGAGATGTCAGGTTGGGTTAGGTTAGGTTACATTACGTTACTGATCTATACGAAGGTCCCACGTACACGAAGAGGACAACTCGCCAGGGATGTTGTCAAATATTACCGCCGATAAGTTAGGTTTAGTTAGGTTAGGTTATATTACGTTATTGACGTACATAAAGATCCCACGGAGACGTAGAAGCCAGCTCGCCAGGAATGCTGTCAAATATTACCGCCGAGATGTCAGGTTGGGTTAGGTTAGGTTATATTACGTTATTGATGTATATAAGGGCCCCCGGAGATGTAGAGTCCAACTCGCCAGGAATGTCGTCAAATATTACCGCCGAGATGTCAGGTTGGGTTAGGTTAGGTTATATTACGTCATAGACGTATGCAGTGTTCCCACCGAGAAGTAGGGGCCGACAAGCAAGGAATGCGGTGAAATGGTACCACGGGAGATTAGGTTGGGTTAGGTTAGGTTATATTAGGATACTGATGTATATAAAGGTCCCACGGACACGTAGAGGCCAACTCGCAAGGAATGTTGTCAAATATTACCGCCGAGGTGATAGGTTGGGTTATATTATATTATATTACGTTATTGACGTTCATAAAGGTCCCACGGAGTTGTAGAGGCCAGCTCGCCAGGAATGTTGTCAAATATTACCGCCGAGATGATAGGTTGGGTTAGATTAGGTTATATTACGTTATTGATGTATATAAAGGTCCCACGGACACGTCGAGGCCAAGTCGCCGGGAATGTTGTCAAATATTACCGCCGAGGTGATAGGTTGGGTTATATTATGTTATATTACGTTATTGACGTACATAAAGGACCCACGGAGTCGTAGAGGCCAGCTCGCCAGGAATGTTGTCAAATATTACCGCCGAGAAGTCAGGTTGGGTTAGGTTAGGTTATATTACGTTATTGATGTATATAAAGGTCCCACGGAGATGTAGAGTCCAACTCGCCAGGAATGTCGTCAAATATTACCGCCGAGATGTCAGGTTGGGTTAGGTTAGGTTATATTACGTTATTGATGTATACGAAGGTCCACGTAGACGTAGAGGACAACCCGACAGGAATGCTGTCAAATATTATCGCCGAGATGATAGGTTGGGTTAGGTTAGGTTGTATTACGTTATTAACGTACATAAAGAGCCCACGGAGACGTAGAGGCCAGCACGCCAGGAATGCTGTCAAATATTACCGCCGAGCTGTCAGGTTGGGTTAGGTTAGGTTATATTACGTTATTGATGTGTATGAATGTCCCACGTAGACGTAGAGGACAACTCGCCAGGAATGTTCTCTAATATTATCGCCGAGATGATAGGTTGGGTCAGGTTAGGTTATATTACGTTAATGATGTATATATGGGTACCACGGAGACGTAGAGTCCAACTCGCTAGGAATGTTGTCAAATATTACCGCCGAGGTGATATGTTGGGTTAGATTATGTTATATTACGTTATTGATGTATATAAAGGTCCCAAGGAGACGTAGAATCCAACTCGCCAGGAATGTCGTCAAATACTACCGCCGAGATGTCAGGTTGGGTTAGGTTAGGTTATATTACGTTATTGATGTATACGAAGGTCCACGTAGACGTAGAGGACAACCCGCCAGGAAAGCTGTCGAATATTATCGCCGAGAGGATAGGTTGGGTTAGGTTAGGTTATATTTTACGCTATTGATGTATATAAAGGTACCACGGTGACGTAGAGTCCAAACTCGCCAGGAATGTTGTCAGATTTTACCGCCGAGATGATAGGTTGGGTTAGGTTAGGTTATATTACGTTATTGATGTATATAAAGGTCCCACGGACACGTAGCGGCCAACTCGCCAGGAATGTTGTCAAATATTACAGCCGAGGTGATAGGTTGGGTTAGATTATGTTATATTACGTTATTGACGTTCATAAAGGTCCCACGGAGTTGTAGAGGCCAGATCGCCAGGAATGTTGTCAAATATTATCGCCGAGATGATAGGTTGGGTTAGGTTAGGTTGTATTACGTTATTGACGTACATAAAGATCCCACGGAGACGTAGAGGGCAGCACGCCAGGAATGCTGTCAAATATTACCGCCGAGATGTCAGGTTGGGTTAGGTTAGGTTATATTACGTCATAGACGTATACAGTGTTCCCACCGAGAAGTAGGGGTCGACAAGCAAGGAATGCGGTTAAATGGTACCACGAGAGATTAGGTTGGGTTAGGTTAGGTTATATTAGGATACTGTGGTACATAAAGATCCCACGGAGACGTAGAGGCCAGCTCGCCAGGAATGTTGTCAAATATTACCGCCGAGATGTCAGGTTGGGTTAGGTTAGGTTACATTACGTTACTGATCTATACGAAGGTCCCACGTAGACGAAGAGGACAACTCGCCAGGGATGTTGTCAAATATTACCGCCGATAAGTTAGGTTCAGTTAGGTTAGGTTATATTACGTTATTGACGTACATAAAGATCCCACGGAGACGTAGAAGCCAGCTCGCCAGGAATGCTGTCAAATATTACCGCCGAGATGTCAGGTTGGGTTAGGTTAGGTTATATTACGTTATTGATGTATATAAGGGCCCCCGGAGATGTAGAGTCCAACTCGCCAGGAATGTCGTCAAATATTACCGCCGAGATGTCAGGTTGGGTTAGGTTAGGTTATATTACGTCATAGACGTATGCAGTGTTCCCACCGAGAAGTAGGGGCCGACAAGCAAGGAATGCGGTGAAATGGTACCACGGGAGATTAGGTTGGGTTAGGTTAGGTTATATTAGGATACTGATGTATATAAAGGTCCCACGGACACGTAGAGGCCAACTCGCAAGGAATGTTGTCAAATATTACCGCCGAGGTGATAGGTTGGGTTATATTATATTATATTACGTTATTGACGTTCATAAAGGTCCCACGGAGTTGTAGAGGCCAGCTCGCCAGGAATGTTGTCAAATATTACCGCCGAGATGATAGGTTGGGTTAGATTAGGTTATATTACGTTATTGATGTATATAAAGGTCCCACGGACACGTCGAGGCCAAGTCGCCGGGAATGTTGTCAAATATTACCGCCGAGGTGATAGGTTGGGTTATATTATGTTATATTACGTTATTGACGTACATAAAGGTCCCACGGAGTCGTAGAGGCCAGCTCGCCAGGAATGTCGTCAAATATTACCGCCGAGATGTCACGTTGGGTTAGGTTAGGTTATATTACGTTATTGATGTATACGAAGGTCCACGTAGACGTAGAGGACAACCCGACAGGAATGCTGTCAAATATTATCGCCGAGATGATAGGTTGGGTTAGGTTAGGTTGTATTACGTTATTGACGTACATAAAGAGCCCACGGAGACGTAGAGGCCAGCACGCCAGGAATGCTGTCAAATATTACCGCCGAGATGTCAGGTTGTGTTAGGTTAGGTTATATTACGTTATTGACGTACATAAAGGTCCCACGGAGTCGTAGATGCCACCTCGCCAGGAATGTTGTCAGATTTTACCGCCGAGATGTCAGGTTGGGTTAGGTTAGGTTATATTACGTAATTGATATATGAAGGTCCCACGGAGTCGTAGAATCCAACTCGCCAGGAATGTCCTCAAATATTAAGGCCGAGATGTCAGGTTGGGTTAGGTTAGGTTATATTACGTTATTGATGTGTATGAATGTCCCACGTAGACGTAGAGGACAACTAGCCAGGAATGTTCTCTAATATTATCGCCGAGATGATAGGTTGGGTCAGGTTAGGTTATATTACGTTAATGATGTATATATGGGTACCACGGAGACGTAGAGTCCAACTCGCTAGGAATGTTGTCAAATATTACCGCCGAGATGTCAGGTTGGGTTAGGTTAGGTTACATTACGTTATTGACGTACATAAAGATCCCACGGAGACGTAGAGGCCAGCACGCCAGGAATGCTGTCAAATATTACCGCCGAGATGTCAGGTTGGGTTAGGTTAGGTTATATTACGTTATTGATGTATATAAAGGTCCCACGGAGATGTAGAGTCCAACTCGCCAGGAATGTCGTCAAATATTACCGCCGAGATGTCAGGTTGGGTTACGTTAGGTTATATTACGTTATTGATGTATATGAAGGTCCACGTAGACGTAGAGGACAACCCGCCAGGAATGCTGTCAAATATAATCGGCGAGATGATAGGTTGGGTTAGGTTAGGTTATATTACGTTATTGATGTATATAAAGGAACCACGGTGACGTAGAGTCCAACTCGGAAGGAATGTTGTCAAATTATACCGCCGAGATGTCAGGTTGGGTTAGGTTAGGTTATATTACGTCATACACGTATACAGTGTTCCCACCGAGAAGTAGGGGCCGACAAGCAAGGAATGCGGTTAAATGGTACCACGAGAGATTAGGTTGGGTTAGGTTAGGTTATATTAGGATACTGATGTACATAAAGATCCCACGGAGACGTAGAGGCCAGCACGCCAGGAATGCTGTCAAATATTACCGCCGAGATGTCAGGTTGGGTTAGGTTAGGTTATATTACGTTATTGATGTATATAAAGGTCCCACGGAGATGTAGAGTCCATCTCGCCAGGAATGTCGTCAAATATTACCGCCGAGATGTCAGGTTGGGTTAGGTTAGGTTATATTACGTCACAGACGTATACAGTGTTCCCACCGAGAAGTAGGGGCCGACAAGCAAGGAATGCGGTTAAATGGTACCACGAGAGATTAGGTTGGGTTAGGTTAGGTTATATTAGGATACTGATGTATATAAAGGTCCCACGGACACGTAGAGGCCAACTCGCAAGGAATGTTGTCAAATATTACCGCCGAGGTGATAGGTTGGGTTATATTATATTATATTACGTTATTGACGTACATAAAAGTCCCACGGAGACGTAGAGGCCAACTCGCCAGGAATGTTGTCAAATATTACCGCCGAGATGTCAAGTTGGGTTAGATTATGTTATATTACGTTATTGACGTTTATAAAGGTCCCACGGAGTTGTAGAGGCCAGCTCGCCAGGAATGTTGTCAAATATTACCGCCGAGATGATAGGTTGGGTTAGATTAGGTTATATTACGTTATTGATGTATATAAAGGTCCCACGGAGACGTAGAGGGCAGCGCGCCAGGAATGCTGTCAAATATTACCGCCGAGATGTCAGGTTGGGTTAGATTAGGTTATATTACGATATTGATGTATATACAGGTCCCACGGACACGTCGAGTCCAAGTCGCCGGGAATGTTGTCAAATATTATCGCCGATAAGTTAGGTTGGGTTAGGTTATGTTATATTACGTTATTGACGTACATAAAGATCCCACGGAGACGGAGAGGCCAGCACGCCAGGAATGCTGTCAAATATTTCCGCCGAGGTGTCAGGTTGGGTTAGGTTAGGTTATATTACGTTATTGATGTATATAAAGGTCCCACGGAGATGTAGAGTCCAACTCGCCAGGAATGTCGTCAAATATTACCGCCGAGATGTCAGGTTGGGTTAGGTTAGGTTATATTACGTAATAGACGTATACAGTGTTCCCACCGAGAAGTAGGGGCCGACAAGCAAGGAATGCGGTTAAATGGTACCACGAGAGATTAGGTTGGGTTAGGTTAGGTTATATTAGGATACTGATGTATATAAAGGTCCCACGGACACGTAGAGGCCAAATCGCAAGGAATGTTGTCAAATATTACCGCCGAGGTGATAGGTTGGGTTATATCATATTATATTACGTTATTGACGTACATAAAAGTCCCACGGAGACGTAGAGGCCAACTCGCCAGGAATGTTGTCAAATATTACCGCCGAGATGTCAGGTTGGGTTAGATTATGTTATATTACGTTATTGACGTTTATAAAGGTCCCACGGAGTTGTAGAGGCCAGCTCGCCAGGAATGTTGTCAAATATTACCGCCGAGATGATAGGTTGGGTTAGATTAGGTTATATTACGTTATTGATGTATATAAAGGTCCCACGGACACGTCGAGGCCAAGTCGCCAGGAATGTTGTCAAATATTACAGCCGAGGTGATAGGTTGGGTTAGATTATGTTATATTACGTTATTGACGTTCATAAAGGTCCCACGGAGTTGTAGAGGCCAGCTCGCCAGGAATGTTGTCAAATATTATCGCCGAGATGATAGGTTGGGTTAGGTTAGGTTGTATTACGTTATTGACGTACATAAAGATCCCACGGAGACGTAGAGGGCAGCGCGCCAGGAATGCTGTCAAATATTACCGCCGAGATGTCAGGTTGGGTTAGATTAGGTTATATTACGATATTGATGTATATACAGGTCCCACGGACACGTCGAGGCCAAGTCGCCGGGAATGTTGTCAAATATTATCGCCGATAAGTTAGGTTGGGTTAGGTTAGGTTGTATTACGTTATTGACGTACATAAAGATCCCACGGAGACGTAGAGGGCAGCACGCCAGGAATGCTGTCAAATATTACCGCCGAGATGTCTGGTTGGGTTAGGTTAGGTTATATTACGTTATTGATGTATATAAAGGTCCCACGGAGATGTAGAGTCCAACTCGCCAGGAATATCGTCAAATATTACCGCCGAGATGTCAGGTTGGGTTAGGTTAGGTTATATTACGTCATAGACGTATACAGTGTTCCCACCGAGAAGTAGGGGCCGACAAGCAATGAATGCGGTTAAATGGTACCACGAGAGATTAGGTTGGGTTAGGTTAGGTTATATTAGGATACTGATGTACATAAAGATCACACGGAGACGTAGAGGCCAGCACGCCAGGAATGCTGTCAAATATTACCGCCGAGATGTCAGGTTGGGTTAGGTTAGGTTATATTACGTTATTGATGTATATAAAGGTCCCACGGAGATGTAGAGTCCAACTCGCCAGGAATGTTGTCAAATATTACCGCCGATAAGTTAGGTTGGGTTAGGTTAGGTTATATTACGTTATTGACGTACATAAAGATCCCACGGAGACGGAGAGGCCAGCACGCCAGGAATGCTGTCAAATATTTCCGCCGAGGTGTCAGGTTGGGTTAGGTTAGGTTATATTACGTTATTGATGTATATAAAGGTCCCACGGAGATGTAGAGTCCAACTCGCCAGGAATGTCGTCAAATATTACCGCCGAGATGTCAGGTTGGGTTAGGTTAGGTTATATTACGTCATAGACGTATACAGTGTTCCCACCGAGAAGTAGGGGCCGACAAGCAAGGAATGCGGTTAAATGGTACCACGAGAGATTAGGTTGGGTTAGGTTAGGTTATATTAGGATACTGATGTATATAAAGGTCCCACGGACACGTAGAGGCCAACTCGCAAGGAATGTTGTCAAATATTACCGCCGAGGTGATAGGTTGGGTTATATTATATTATATTACGTTATTGACGTACATAAAAGTCCCACGGAGACGTAGAGGCCAACTCGCCAGGAATGTTGTCAAATATTACCGCCGAGATGTCAGGTTGGGTTAGATTATGTTATATTACGTTATTGACGTTTATAAAGGTCCCACGGAGTTGTAGAGGCCAGCTCGCCAGGAATGTTGTCAAATATTACCGCCGAGATGATAGGTTGGGTTAGATTAGGTTATATTACGTTATTGATGTATATAAAGGTCCCACGGACACGTCGAGGCCAAGTCGCCAGGAATGTTGTCAAATATTACAGCCCGGGTGATAGGTTGGGTTAGATTATGTTATATTACGTTATTGACGTTCATAAAGGTCCCACGGAGTTGTAGAGGCCAGCTCGCCAGGAATGTTGTCAAATATTATCGCCGAGATGATAGGTTGGGTTAGGTTAGGTTACATTACGTTACTGATGTATACGAAGGTCCCACGTAGACGAAGAGGACAACTCGCCAGGCATGTTGTCAAATATTACCGCCGAGATGTCAGGTTGGGTTAGATTAGGTTATATTACGATATTGATGTATATACAGGTCCCACGGACACGTCGAGGCCAAGTCGCCGGGAATGTTGTCAAATATTATCGCCGATAAGTTAGGTTGGGTTATGTTAGGTTGTATTACGTTATTGACGTACATAAAGATCCCACGGAGACGTAGAGGGCAGCACGCCAGGAATGCTGTCAAATATTACCGCCGAGATGTCTGGTTGGGTTAGGTTAGGTTATATTACGTTATTGATGTATATAAAGGTCCCACGGAGATGTAGAGTCCAACTCGCCAGGAATATCGTCAAATATTACCGCCGAGATGTCAGGTTGGGTTAGGTTAGGTTATATTACGTCATAGACGTATACAGTGTTCCCACCGAGAAGTAGGGGCCGACAAGCAATGAATGCGGTTAAATGGTACCACGAGAGATTAGGTTGGGTTAGGTTAGGTTATATTAGGATACTGATGTACATAAAGATCCCACGGAGACGTAGAGGCCAGCACGCCAGGAATGCTGTCAAATATTACCGCCGAGATGTCAGGTTGGGTTAGGTTAGGTTATATTACGTTATTGATGTATATAAAGGTCCCACGGAGATGTAGAGTCCAACTCGCCAGGAATGTTGTCAAATATTACCGCCGATAAGTTAGGTTGGGTTAGGTTATGTTATATTACGTTATTGACGTACATAAAGATCCCACGGAGACGGAGAGGCCAGCACGCCAGGAATGCTGTCAAATATTTCCGCCGAGGTGTCAGGTTGGGTTAGGTTAGGTTATATTACGTTATTGATGTATATAAAGGTCCCACGGAGATGTAGAGTCCAACTCGCCAGGAATGTCGTCAAATATTACCGCCGAGATGTCAGGTTGGGTTAGGTTAGGTTATATTACGTCATAGACGTATACAGTGTTCTCACCGAGAAGTAGGGGCCGACAAGCAAGGAATGCGGTTAAATGGTACCACGAGAGATTAGGTTGGGTTAGGTTAGGTTATATTAGGATACTGATGTATATAAAGGTCCCACGGACACGTAGAGGCCAACTCGCAAGGAATGTTGTCAAATATTACCGCCGAGGTGATAGGTTGGGTTATATTATATTATATTACGTTATTGACGTACATAAAAGTCCCACGGAGACGTAGAGGACAACTCGCCAGGAATGTTGTCAAATAATACCGCCGAGATGTCAGGTTGGGTTAGGTTAGGTTACATTGCGTTACTGATGTATACGAAGGTCGCACGTAGACGAAGAGGACAACTCGCCAGGCATGTTGTCAAATATTACCGCCGATAAGTTAGGTTTAGTTAGGTTAGGTTATATTACGTTATTGACGTACATATAGATCCCACGGAGACGTAGAAGCCAGCTCGCCAGGAATGCTGTCAAATATTACCGCCGAGATGTCAGGTTGGGTTAGGTTAGGTTATATTACGTTATTGACGTACATAAAGGTCCCACGGAGTCGTAGATGCCACCTCGCCAGGAATGTTGTCAGATTTTACCGCCGAGATGTCAGGTTGGGTTAGGTTAGATTATATTACGTTATTGATATATGAAGGTCCCACGGAGTCGTAGAATCCAACTCGCCAGGAATGTCCTCAAATATTAAACCCGAGATGTCAGGTTGGGTTAGGTTTGGTTATATTACGTTATTGATGTGTATGAATGTCCCACGTAGACGTAGAGGACAACTCGCCAGGAATGTTCTGTAATATTATCGCCGAGATGATAGGTTGGATCAGGTTAGGTTATATTACGTTAATGATGTATATATGGGTACCACGGAGACGTAGAGACCAACTCGCTAGGAATGTCGTCAAATATTACCGCCGAGATGTCAGGTTGGGTTAGGTTAGGTTATAATACATTATTGATGTAAATGAAGGTCCCACGTAGACGTTGCGGCCAACTCACCAGGAATGTTGTCAAATATTACCGCCGAGATGTCAGGTTGGGTTAGGTTAGGTTATATTACGTTATTGATGTATATGAAGGTCCACGTAGACGTAGAGGACAACCCGCCAGGAATGCTGTCAAATATAATCGGCGAGATGATAGGTTGGGTTAGGTTAGGTTATATTACGTTATTGATGTATATAAAGGAACCACGGTGACGTAGAGTCCAAATCGGAAGGAATGTTGTCAAATTATACCGCCGAGATGTCAGGTTGGGTTAGGTTAGGTTATATTACGTCATAGACGTATACAGTGTTCCCACCGAGAAGTAGGGGCCGACAAGCAAGGAATGCGATTAAATGGTACCACGAGAGATTAGGTTGGGTTAGGTTAGGTTATATTAGGATACTGATGTATATAAAGGTCCCACGGACACGTAGAAGCCAACTCGCAAGGAGTGTTGTCAAATTTTACGACCGAGGTAATAGGTTGGGTTAGGTTAGGTTACATTACGTTATTGATGTATATAAAGGTCCCACGGAGACGCAGAGGCCAACTCGCCAGGAATGTTGTCAAATATTACCGCCGATAAGTTAGGTTGTGTTAGGTTAGGTTATATTACGTTATTGACGTACATAAAGATCCCACGGAGCCGTAGAGGCCAGCACGCCAGGAATGCTGTCAAATATTACCGCCGATATGTCAGGTTTGCTTAGGTTAGGTTACACTACGTTATTGATGTACATAAAGGTCCCACGAAGTCGTAGACGCCAGCTCGCCAGGAATGTTGTCAAATATTACCGCCGAAATGATAGGTTGGGTTAGGTTAGTTTATATTACGTTATTGATGTATATGAAGGTCCACGGTGACGTAGAGGACAACCCGCCAGGAATGCTGTCAAATATTATCGCCGAGATGTCAGGTTGGGTTAGGGTAGTTTATATTACGTCATAGACGTATACAGTGTTCCCACCTAGAAGTAGGGGCCGACAAGCAAGGAATGCGGTTAAATGGTACCACGAGAGGTTAGGTTGGGTTAGGTTAGGTTATATTAGGATACTGATGTATATAAAGGTCCCACGGACACGTAGAGGCCAACTCGCAAGAAATGTTGTCAAATATTACCGCAGAGGTGATAGGTTGGGTTAGATTAGGTTATATTACGTTATTGACGTACATAAAGGTCCCACGGAGTCGTAGAGGCCACCTCGCCAGGTATGTTGTCAGATTTTACCGCCGAGATGTCAGGTTGGGTTAGGTTAGGTTATATTACGCTATTGATGTATATGAAGGTCCTTAGTAGACGTAGAGGACAACCCGCCAGGAATGTTGTCAAATATTACCGCCGAGATGTCAGGTTGGGTTAGGTTAGGTTACATTACGTTTGTAGGAAGACCACCGCAGGGTTTTAGTCGGTAAGAGTCCGACATAACCGCTGATTTCGCAAAAAATCCACGGTATCCACGAGGATTTCCCTGCGAAAAAAAAAAAAGGTTACATTACGTTACTGATGTATACGAAGGTCCCACGGAGACGTAGAAGCCAGCTCGCCAGGAATGCTGTCAAATATTACCGCCGAGATGTCAGGTTGGGTTAGGTTAGGTTATATTACGTTATTGATGTATATAAAGGTCCCACGGAGATGTAGAGTCCAACTCGCCAGGAATGTCGTCAAATATTACCGCCGAGATGTCACGTTGGGTTAGGTTAGGTTATATTACGTTATTGATGTATACGAAGGTCCACGTAGACGTAGAGGACAACCCGACAGGAATGCTGTCAAATATTATCGCCGAGATGATAGGTTGGGTTAGGTTAGGTTGTATTACGTTATTGATGTATATAAAGGTCCCACGGAGATGTAGAGTCCAACTCGCCAGGAATGTCGTCAAATATTACCGCCGAGATGTCAGGTTGGGTTAGGTTAGGTTATATTACGTTATTGATGTATATGAAGGTCCACGTAGACGTAGAGGACAACCCGCCAGGAATGCTGTCAAATATAATCGGCGAGATGATAGGTTGGGTTAGGTTAGGTTATATTACGTTATTGATGTATATAAAGGAACCACGGTGACGTAGAGTCCAACTCGGAAGGAATGTTGTCAAATTATACCGCCGAGATGTCAGGTTGGGTTAGGTTAGGTTATATTACGTCATACACGTATACAGTGTTCCCACCGAGAAGTAGGGGCCGACAAGCAAGGAATGCGGTTAAATGGTACCACGAGAGATTAGGTTGGGTTAGGTTAGGTTATATTAGGATACTGATGTACATAAAGATCCCACGGAGACGTAGAGGCCAGCACGCCAGGAATGCTGTCAAATATTACCGCCGAGATGTCAGGTTGGGTTAGGTTAGGTTATATTACGTTATTGATATATATAAAGGTCCCACGGAGATGTAGAGTCCAACTCGCCAGGAATGTTGTCAAATATTACCGCCGATAAGTTAGGTTGGGTTAGGTTATGTTATATTACGTTATTGACATACATAAAGATCCCACGGAGACGGAGAGGCCAGCACGCCAGGAATGCTGTCAAATATTTCCGCCGAGGTGTCAGGTTGGGTTAGGTTAGGTTATATTACGTTATTGATGTATATAAAGGTCCCACGGAGATGTAGAGTTCATCTCGCCAGGAATGTCGTCAAATATTACCGCCGAGATGTCAGGTTGGGTTAGGTTAGGTTATATTACGTCACAGACGTATACAGTGTTCCCACCGAGAAGTAGGGGCCGACAAGCAAGGAATGCGGTTAAATGGTACCACGAGAGATTAGGTTGGGTTAGGTTAGGTTATATTAGGATACTGATGTATATAAAGGTCCCACGGACACGTAGAGGCCAACTCGCAAGGAATGTTGTCAAATATTACCGCCGAGGTGATAGGTTGGGTTATATTATATTATATTACGTTATTGACGTACATAAAAGTCCCACGGAGACGTAGAGGCCAACTCGCCAGGAATGTTGTCAAATATTACCGCCGAGATGTCAAGTTGGGTTAGATTATGTTATATTACGTTATTGACGTTTATAAAGGTCCCACGGAGTTGTAGAGGCCAGCTCGCCAGGAATGTTGTCAAATATTACCGCCGAGATGATAGGTTGGGTTAGATTAGGTTATATTACGTTATTGATGTATATAAAGGTCCCACGGAGACGTAGAGGGCAGCGCGCCAGGAATGCTGTCAAATATTACCGCCGAGATGTCAGGTTGGGTTAGATTAGGTTATATTACGATATTGATGTATATACAGGTCCCACGGACACGTCGAGTCCAAGTCGCCGGGAATGTTGTCAAATATTATCGCCGATAAGTTAGGTTGGGTTAGGTTATGTTATATTACGTTATTGACGTACATAAAGATCCCACGGAGACGGAGAGGCCAGCACGCCAGGAATGCTGCCAAATATTTCCGCCGAGGTGTCAGGTTGGGTTAGGTTAGGTTATATTACGTTATTGATGTATATAAAGGTCCCACGGAGATGTAGAGTCCAACTCGCCAGGAATGTCGTCAAATATTACCGCCGAGATGTCAGGTTGGGTTAGGTTAGGTTATATTACGTAATAGACGTATACAGTGTTCCCACCGAGAAGTAGGGGCCGACAAGCAAGGAATGCGGTTAAATGGTACCACGAGAGATTAGGTTGGGTTAGGTTAGGTTATATTAGGATACTGATGTATATAAAGGTCCCACGGACACGTAGAGGCCAACTCGCAAGGAATGTTGTCAAATATTACCGCCGAGGTGATAGGTTGGGTTATATCATATTATATTACGTTATTGACGTACATAAAAGTCCCACGGAGACGTAGAGGCCAACTCGCCAGGAATGTTGTCAAATATTACCGCCGAGATGTCAGGTTGGGTTAGATTATGTTATATTACGTTATTGACGTTTATAAAGGTCCCACGGAGTTGTAGAGGCCAGCTCGCCAGGAATGTTGTCAAATATTACCGCCGAGATGATAGGTTGGGTTAGATTAGGTTATATTACGTTATTGATGTATATAAAGGTCCCACGGACACGTCGAGGCCAAGTCGCCAGGAATGTTGTCAAATATTACAGCCGAGGTGATAGGTTGGGTTAGATTATGTTATATTACGTTATTGACGTTCATAAAGGTCCCACGGAGTTGTAGAGGCCAGCTCGCCAGGAATGTTGTCAAATATTATCGCCGAGATGATAGGTTGGGTTAGGTTAGGTTGTATTACGTTATTGACGTACATAAAGATCCCACGGAGACGTAGAGGGCAGCGCGCCAGGAATGCTGTCAAATATTACCGCCGAGATGTCAGGTTGGGTTAGATTAGGTTATATTACGATATTGATGTATATACAGGTCCCACGGACACGTCGAGGCCAAGTCGCCGGGAATGTTGTCAAATATTATCGCCGATAAGTTAGGTTGGGTTAGGTTAGGTTGTATTACGTTATTGACGTACATAAAGATCCCACGGAGACGTAGAGGGCAGCACGCCAGGAATGCTGTCAAATATTACCGCCGAGATGTCTGGTTGGGTTAGGTTAGGTTATATTACGTTATTGATGTATATAAAGGTCCCACGGAGATGTAGAGTCCAACTCGCCAGGAATATCGTCAAATATTACCGCCGAGATGTCAGGTTGGGTTAGGTTAGGTTATATTACGTCATAGACGTATACAGTGTTCCCACCGAGAAGTAGGGGCCGACAAGCAATGAATGCGGTTAAATGGTACCACGAGAGATTAGGTTGGGTTAGGTTAGGTTATATTAGGATACTGATGTACATAAAGATCACACGGAGACGTAGAGGCCAGCACGCCAGGAATGCTGTCAAATATTACCGTCGAGATGTCAGGTTGGGTTAGGTTAGGTTATATTACGTTATTGATGTATATAAAGGTTCCACGGAGATGTAGAGTCCAACTCGCCAGGAATGTTGTCAAATATTACCGCCGATAAGTTAGGTTGGGTTAGGTTAGGTTATATTACGTTATTGACGTACATAAAGATCCCACGGAGACGGAGAGGCCAGCACGCCAGGAATGCTGTCAAATATTTCCGCCGAGGTGTCAGGTTGGGTTAGGTTAGGTTATATTACGTTATTGATGTATATAAAGGTCCCACGGAGATGTAGAGTCCAACTCGCCAGGAATGTCGTCAAATATTACCGCCGAGATGTCAGGTTGGGTTAGGTTAGGTTATATTACGTCATAGACGTATACAGTGTTCCCACCGAGAAGTAGGGGCCGACAAGCAAGGAATGCGGTTAAATGGTACCACGAGAGATTAGGTTGGGTTAGGTTAGGTTATATTAGGATACTGATGTATATAAAGGTCCCACGGACACGTAGAGGCCAACTCGCAAGGAATGTTGTCAAATATTACCGCCGAGGTGATAGGTTGGGTTATATTATATTATATTACGTTATTGACGTACATAAAAGTCCCACGGAGACGTAGAGGACAACTCGCCAGGAATGTTGTCAAATATTACCGCCGAGATGTCAGGTTGGGTTAGGTTAGGTTACATTACGTTACTGATGTATACGAAGGTCGCACGTAGACGAAGAGGACAACTCGCCAGGCATGTTGTCAAATATTACCGCCGATAAGTTAGGTTTAGTTAGGTTAGGTTATATTACGTTATTGACGTACATATAGATCCCACGGAGACGTAGAAGCCAGCTCGCCAGGAATGCTGTCAAATATTACCGCCGAGATGTCAGGTTGGGTTAGGTTAGGTTATATTACGTTATTGACGTACATAAAGGTCCTACGGAGTCGTAGATGCCACCTCGCCAGGAATGTTGTCAGATTTTACCGCCGAGATGTCAGGTTGGGTTAGGTTAGATTATATTACGTTATTGATATATGAAGGTCCCACGGAGTCGTAGAATCCAACTCGCCAGGAATGTCCTCAAATATTAAAGCCGAGATGTCAGGTTGGGTTAGGTTTGGTTATATTACGTTATTGATGTGTATGAATGTCCCACGTAGACGTAGAGGACAACTCGCCAGGAATGTTCTGTAATATTATCGCCGAGATGATAGGTTGGGTCAGGTTAGGTTATATTACGTTAATGATGTATATATGGGTACCACGGAGACGTAGAGACCAACTCGCTAGGAATGTCGTCAAATATTACCGCCGAGATGTCAGGTTGGGTTAGGTTAGGTTATAATACATTATTGATGTAAATGAAGGTCCCACGTAGACGTTGCGGCCAACTCACCAGGAATGTTGTCAAATATTACCGCCGAGATGTCAGGTTGGGTTAGGTTAGGTTACATTACGTTATTGACCTACATAAAGATCCCACGGAGACGTAGAGGCCAGCACGCCAGGAATGCTGTCAAATATTACCGCCGAGATGTCAGGTTGGGTTAGGTTAGGTTATATTATGTTATTGATGTATATAAAGGTCCCACGGAGATGTAGAGTCCAACTCGCCAGGAATGTCGTCAAATATTACCGCCGAGATGTCAGGTTGGGTTAGGTTAGGTTATATTACGTTATTGAAGTATATGAAGGTCCACGTAGACGTAGAGGACAACCCGCCAGGAATGCTGTCAAATATAATCGGCGAGATGATAGGTTGGGTTAGGTTAGGTTATATTACGTTATTGATGTATATAAAGGAACCACGGTGACGTAGAGTCCAAATCGGAAGGAATGTTGTCAAATTATACCGCCGAGATGTCAGGTTGGGTTAGGTTAGGTTATATTACGTCATAGACGTATACAGTGTTCCCACCGAGAAGTAGGGGCCGACAAGCAAGGAATGCGATTAAATGGTACCACGAGAGATTAGGTTGGGTTAGGTTAGGTTATATTAGGATACTGATGTATATAAAGGTCCCACGGACACGTAGAAGCCAACTCGCAAGGAGTGTTGTCAAATTTTACGACCGAGGTAATAGGTTGGGTTAGGTTAGGTTACATTACGTTATTGATGTATATAAAGGTCCCACGGAGACGCAGAGGCCAACTCGCCAGGAATGTTGTCAAATATTACCGCCGATAAGTTAGGTTGTGTTAGGTTAGGTTATATTACGTTATTGACGTACATAAAGATCCCACGGAGCCGTAGAGGCCAGCACGCCAGGAATGCTGTCAAATATTACCGCCGATATGTCAGGTTTGCTTAGGTTAGGTTACACTACGTTATTGATGTACATAAAGGTCCCACGAAGTCGTAGACGCCAGCTCGCCAGGAATGTTGTCAAATATTACCGCCGAAATGATAGGTTGGGTTAGGTTAGTTTATATTACGTTATTGATGTATATGAAGGTCCACGGTGACGTAGAGGACAACCCGCCAGGAATGCTGTCAAATATTATCGCCGAGATGTCAGGTTGGGTTAGGGTAGTTTATATTACGTCATAGACGTATACAGTGTTCCCACCTAGAAGTAGGGGCCGACAAGCAAGGAATGCGGTTAAATGGTACCACGAGAGGTTAGGTTGGGTTAGGTTAGGTTATATTAGGATACTGATGTATATAAAGGTCCCACGGACACGTAGAGGCCAACTCGCAAGAAATGTTGTCAAATATTACCGCAGAGGTGATAGGTTGGGTTAGATTAGGTTATATTACGTTATTGACGTACATAAAGGTCCCACGGAGTCGTAGAGGCCACCTCGCCAGGTATGTTGTCAGATTTTACCGCCGAGATGTCAGGTTGGGTTAGGTTAGGTTATATTACGCTATTGATGTATATGAAGGTCCTTAGTAGACGTAGAGGACAACCCGCCAGGAATGTTGTCAAATATTACCGCCGAGATGTCAGGTTGGGTTAGGTTAGGTTACATTACGTTTGTAGGAAGACCACCGCAGGGTTTTAGTCGGTAAGAGTCCGACATAACCGCTGATTTCGCAAAAAATCCACGGTATCCACGAGGATTTCCCTGCGAAAAAAAAAAAAGGTTACATTACGTTACTGATGTATACGAAGGTCCCACGGAGACGTAGAAGCCAGCTCGCCAGGAATGCTGTCAAATATTACCGCCGAGATGTCAGGTTGGGTTAGGTTAGGTTATATTACGTTATTGATGTATATAAAGGTCCCACGGAGATGTAGAGTCCAACTCGCCAGGAATGTCGTCAAATATTACCGCCGAGATGTCACGTTGGGTTAGGTTAGGTTATATTACGTTATTGATGTATACGAAGGTCCACGTAGACGTAGAGGACAACCCGACAGGAATGCTGTCAAATATTATCGCCGAGATGATAGGTTGGGTTAGGTTAGGTTGTATTACGTTATTGACGTACATAAAGAGCCCACGGAGACGTAGATGCCACCACGCCAGGAATGTTGTCAGATTTTACCGCCGAGATGTCAGGTTGGGTTAGGTTAGGTTATATTACGTTATTGATATATGAAGGTCCCACGGAGTCGTAGAATCCAACTCGCCAGGAATGTCCTCAAATATTAAGGCCGAGATGTTAGGTTGGGTTAGGTTAGGTTATATTACGTTATTGATGTGTATGAATGTCCCACGTAGACGTAGAGGACAACTCGCCAGGAATGTTCTCTAATATTATCGCCGAGATGATAGGTTGGGTCAGGTTAGGTTATATTACGTTAATGATGTATATATGGGTACCACGGAGACGTAGAGTCCAACTCGCTAGGAATGTCGTCAAATATTACCGCCGAGTTGTCAGGTTGGGTTAGGTTAGGTTATAATACGTTATTGATGTAAATGAAGGTCCCACGTAGACGTTGCGGCCAACTCACCAGGAATGTTGTCAAATATTACCGCCGAGATGTCAGGTTGGGTTAGGTTAGGTTACATTACGTTATTGAGGTACATAAAGATCCCACGGAGACGTAGAGGCCAGCACGCCAGGAATGCTGTCAAATATTACCGCCGAGATGTCAGGTTGGGTTAGGTTAGGTTATATTACGTTATTGATGTATATAAAGGTCCAACGGAGATGTAGAGTCCAACTCGCCAGGAATGTCGTCAAATATTACCGCCGAGATGTCAGGTTGGGTTAGGTTAGGTTATATTACGTTATTGATATATATGAAGGTCCACGTAGACGTAGAGGACAACCCGCCAGGAATGCTGTCAAATATAATCGGCGAGATGTCAGGTTGGGTTAGGTTAGGTTATATTACGTCATAGACGTATACAGTGTTCCCACCGAGAAGTAGGGGCCGACAAGCAAGGAATGCGGTTAAATGGTACCACGGGAGATTAGGTTGGGTTAGGTTAGGTTATATTAGGATACTGATGTATATAAAGGTCCCACGGACACGTCGAGGCCAAGTCGACGGGAATGTTGTCAAATATTACCGCCGAGGAGATAGGTTGGGTTATATTATGTTATATTACGTTATTGACGTACATAAAGGTCTCACGGAGTCGTAGAGGCCAGCTCGCCAGGAATGTTGTCAAATATTACCGCCGAGATGTCAGGTTGGGTTAGGTTAGGTTATATTACGTTATTGATGTATATAAAGGTGCCGCGGAGATGTAGAATCCAACTCGCCAGGAATGTCGTCAAATATTACCGCAGAGATGTCAGGTTGGGTTAGATTAGGTTATATTACGTTATTGATGTATATAAAGGTCCCACGGAGACGTAGAGGCCAACTCGCCAGGAATGTTGTCAAATATTACAGCCGAGGTGATAGGTTGGGTTAGATTGTGTTATATTACGTTATTGACGTTCATAAAGGTCCCACGGAGTTGTAGAGTCCAACTCGCCAGGAATGTTGTCAAATATTACCGCCGAGATGTCAGGTTGGTTTAGGTTAGGTTATATTACGTCATAGACGTATACAGTATTCCCACCGAGAAGTAGGGGCCGACAAGCAAGGAATGCGGTTAAATGGTACCACGAGAGGTTAGGTTGGGTTAGGTTAGGTTATATTAGGATACTGATGTATATAAAGGTCCCGCGGACACGTAGAGGCCAACTCGCACGAAATGTTGTCAAATATTACCGCAGAGATGATAGGTTGGGTTAGATTAGGTTATATTACGTTATTGACGTACATAAAGGTCCCACGGAGTCGTAGAGGCCACCTCGCCAGGTATGTTGTCAGATTTTACCGCCGAGATGTCAGGTTGTGTTAGGTTAGGTTATATTACGTTATTGATGTATATAAAGGTCCCACGGAGATGTAGAGTCCAACTCGCCAGGAATGTTGTCAAATATTACCGCCGATAAGTTAGGTTGGGTTAGGTTATGTTATATTACGTTATTGACGTACATAAAGATCCCACGGAGACGGAGAGGCCAGCACGCCAGGAATGCTGTCAAATATTTCCGCCGAGGTGTCAGGTTGGGTTAGGTTAGGTTATATTACGTTATTGATGTATATAAAGGTCCCACGGAGATGTAGAGTCCAACTCGCCAGCAATGTCGTCAAATATTACCGCCGAGATGTCAGGTTGGGTTAGGTTAGGTTATATTACGTCATAGACGTATACAGTGTTCCCACCGAGAAGTAGGGGCCGACAAGCAAGGAATGCGGTTAAATGGTACCACGGGAGATTAGGTTGGGTTAGGTTAGGTTATATTAGGATACCGATGTATATAAAGGTCCCGCGGACACGTAGAGGCCAACTCGCAAGAAATGTTGTCAAATATTACCGCAGAGATGATAGGTTGGGTTAGATTAGGTTATATTACGTTTCTGACGTACATAAAGGTCCCACGGAGTCGTAGAGGCCACCTCGCCAGGTATGTTGTCAGATTTTACCGCCGAGATGTCAGGTTGTGTTAGGTTAGGTTATATTACGTTATTGATGTATATAAAGGTCCCACGGAGATGTAGAGTCCAACTCGCCAGGAATGTTGTCAAATATTACCGCCGATAAGTTAGGTTGGGTTAGGTTATGTTATATTACGTTATTGACGTACATAAAGATCCCACGGAGACGGAGAGGCCAGCACGCCAGGAATGCTGTCAAATATTTCCGCCGAGGTGTCAGGTTGGGTTAGGTTAGGTTATATTACGTCATAGACGTGTACAGTGTTCCCACCGAGAAGTAGGGGCCGACAAGCAAGGAATGCGGTTAAATGGTACCACGGGAGATTAGGTTGGGTTAGGTTAGGTTATATTAGGATACTGATGTATATAAAGGTCCCACGGACACGTCGAGGCCAAGTCGCCGGGAATGTTGTCAAATATTACCGCAGAGGTGATAGGTTGGGTTAGATTAGGTTATATTACGTTATTGACGTACATAAAGGTCCCACGGAGTCGTAGAGGCCACCTCGCCAGGTATGTTGTCAGATTTTACCGCCGAGATGTCAGGTTGGGTTAGGTTAGGTTATATTACGCTATTGATGTATATGAAGGTCCTTAGTAGACGTAGAGGACAACCCGCCAGGAATGTTGTCAAATATTACCGCCGAGATGTCAGGTTGGGTTAGGTTAGGTTACATTACGTTTGTAGGAAGACCACCGCAGGGTTTTAGTCGGTAAGAGTCCGACATAACCGCTGATTTCGCAAAAAATCCACGGTATCCACGAGGATTTCCCTGCGAAAAAAAAAAAAGGTTACATTACGTTACTGATGTATACGAAGGTCCCACGGAGACGTAGAAGCCAGCTCGCCAGGAATGCTGTCAAATATTACCGCCGAGATGTCAGGTTGGGTTAGGTTAGGTTATATTACGTTATTGATGTATATAAAGGTCCCACGGAGATGTAGAGTCCAACTCGCCAGGAATGTCGTCAAATATTACCGCCGAGATGTCACGTTGGGTTAGGTTAGGTTATATTACGTTATTGATGTATACGAAGGTCCACGTAGACGTAGAGGACAACCCGACAGGAATGCTGTCAAATATTATCGCCGAGATGATAGGTTGGGTTAGGTTAGGTTGTATTACGTTATTGACGTACATAAAGAGCCCACGGAGACGTAGATGCCACCACGCCAGGAATGTTGTCAGATTTTACCGCCGAGATGTCAGGTTGGGTTAGGTTAGGTTATATTACGTTATTGATATATGAAGGTCCCACGGAGTCGTAGAATCCAACTCGCCAGGAATGTCCTCAAATATTAAGGCCGAGATGTTAGGTTGGGTTAGGTTAGGTTATATTACGTTATTGATGTGTATGAATGTCCCACGTAGACGTAGAGGACAACTCGCCAGGAATGTTCTCTAATATTATCGCCGAGATGATAGGTTGGGTCAGGTTAGGTTATATTACGTTAATGATGTATATATGGGTACCACGGAGACGTAGAGTCCAACTCGCTAGGAATGTCGTCAAATATTACCGCCGAGTTGTCAGGTTGGGTTAGGTTAGGTTATAATACGTTATTGATGTAAATGAAGGTCCCACGTAGACGTTGCGGCCAACTCACCAGGAATGTTGTCAAATATTACCGCCGAGATGTCAGGTTGGGTTAGGTTAGGTTACATTACGTTATTGAGGTACATAAAGATCCCACGGAGACGTAGAGGCCAGCACGCCAGGAATGCTGTCAAATATTACCGCCGAGATGTCAGGTTGGGTTAGGTTAGGTTATATTACGTTATTGATGTATATAAAGGTCCAACGGAGATGTAGAGTCCAACTCGCCAGGAATGTCGTCAAATATTACCGCCGAGATGTCAGGTTGGGTTAGGTTAGGTTATATTACGTTATTGATATATATGAAGGTCCACGTAGACGTAGAGGACAACCCGCCAGGAATGCTGTCAAATATAATCGGCGAGATGTCAGGTTGGGTTAGGTTAGGTTATATTACGTCATAGACGTATACAGTGTTCCCACCGAGAAGTAGGGGCCGACAAGCAAGGAATGCGGTTAAATGGTACCACGGGAGATTAGGTTGGGTTAGGTTAGGTTATATTAGGATACTGATGTATATAAAGGTCCCACGGACACGTCGAGGCCAAGTCGACGGGAATGTTGTCAAATATTACCGCCGAGGAGATAGGTTGGGTTATATTATGTTATATTACGTTATTGACGTACATAAAGGTCTCACGGAGTCGTAGAGGCCAGCTCGCCAGGAATGTTGTCAAATATTACCGCCGAGATGTCAGGTTGGGTTAGGTTAGGTTATATTACGTTATTGATGTATATAAAGGTGCCGCGGAGATGTAGAATCCAACTCGCCAGGAATGTCGTCAAATATTACCGCAGAGATGTCAGGTTGGGTTAGATTAGGTTATATTACGTTATTGATGTATATAAAGGTCCCACGGAGACGTAGAGGCCAACTCGCCAGGAATGTTGTCAAATATTACAGCCGAGGTGATAGGTTGGGTTAGATTGTGTTATATTACGTTATTGACGTTCATAAAGGTCCCACGGAGTTGTAGAGTCCAACTCGCCAGGAATGTTGTCAAATATTACCGCCGAGATGTCAGGTTGGTTTAGGTTAGGTTATATTACGTCATAGACGTATACAGTATTCCCACCGAGAAGTAGGGGCCGACAAGCAAGGAATGCGGTTAAATGGTACCACGAGAGGTTAGGTTGGGTTAGGTTAGGTTATATTAGGATACTGATGTATATAAAGGTCCCGCGGACACGTAGAGGCCAACTCGCACGAAATGTTGTCAAATATTACCGCAGAGATGATAGGTTGGGTTAGATTAGGTTATATTACGTTATTGACGTACATAAAGGTCCCACGGAGTCGTAGAGGCCACCTCGCCAGGTATGTTGTCAGATTTTACCGCCGAGATGTCAGGTTGTGTTAGGTTAGGTTATATTACGTTATTGATGTATATAAAGGTCCCACGGAGATGTAGAGTCCAACTCGCCAGGAATGTTGTCAAATATTACCGCCGATAAGTTAGGTTGGGTTAGGTTATGTTATATTACGTTATTGACGTACATAAAGATCCCACGGAGACGGAGAGGCCAGCACGCCAGGAATGCTGTCAAATATTTCCGCCGAGGTGTCAGGTTGGGTTAGGTTAGGTTATATTACGTTATTGATGTATATAAAGGTCCCACGGAGATGTAGAGTCCAACTCGCCAGCAATGTCGTCAAATATTACCGCCGAGATGTCAGGTTGGGTTAGGTTAGGTTATATTACGTCATAGACGTATACAGTGTTCCCACCGAGAAGTAGGGGCCGACAAGCAAGGAATGCGGTTAAATGGTACCACGGGAGATTAGGTTGGGTTAGGTTAGGTTATATTAGGATACCGATGTATATAAAGGTCCCGCGGACACGTAGAGGCCAACTCGCAAGAAATGTTGTCAAATATTACCGCAGAGATGATAGGTTGGGTTAGATTAGGTTATATTACGTTTCTGACGTACATAAAGGTCCCACGGAGTCGTAGAGGCCACCTCGCCAGGTATGTTGTCAGATTTTACCGCCGAGATGTCAGGTTGTGTTAGGTTAGGTTATATTACGTTATTGATGTATATAAAGGTCCCACGGAGATGTAGAGTCCAACTCGCCAGGAATGTTGTCAAATATTACCGCCGATAAGTTAGGTTGGGTTAGGTTATGTTATATTACGTTATTGACGTACATAAAGATCCCACGGAGACGGAGAGGCCAGCACGCCAGGAATGCTGTCAAATATTTCCGCCGAGGTGTCAGGTTGGGTTAGGTTAGGTTATATTACGTCATAGACGTGTACAGTGTTCCCACCGAGAAGTAGGGGCCGACAAGCAAGGAATGCGGTTAAATGGTACCACGGGAGATTAGGTTGGGTTAGGTTAGGTTATATTAGGATACTGATGTATATAAAGGTCCCACGGACACGTCGAGGCCAAGTCGCCGGGAATGTTGTCAAATATTACCGCCGAGGTGATAGGTTGGGTTAGGTTAGGTTATATTACGTTATTGATGTATATAAAGGTCCCACGGAGACGTAGAGGCCAACTCGCCAGGAATGTTGTCAAATATTACAGCCGAGGTGATAGGTTGGGTTAGATTGTGTTATATTACGTTATTGACGTTCATAAAGGTCCCACGGAGTTGTAGAGGCCATCTCGCCAGGAATGTTGTCAAATATTATCGCCGAGATGATAGGTTGGGTTAGGTTAGGTTGTATTACGTTATTGATGTATATGAAGGTCCCACGTAGACGTAGAGGACAACCCGCCAGGAATGCTGTCAAATATTATCGCCGAGATGATAGGTTGGGTTAGGTTAGGTTGTATTACGTTATTGACGTACATAAATATCCCACGGAGACGTAGAGGCCAGCACGCCAGGAATGCTGTCAAATACTACCGCCGAGATGTCAGGTTGGGTTAGGTTAGGTTACATTACGTTATTGCTGTATACCAAGGTCCCACGTAGACGTAGAGGACAACTCGCCAGGAATGTTGTCAAATATTACCGCCGAGATGTCAGGTTGGGTTAGGTTAGGTTACATTACGTTACTGATGTATACGAAGGTCCCACGTAGACGAAGAGGACAACTCGCCAGGCATGTTGTCAAATATTACCGCCGATAAGTTAGGTTTAGTTAGGTTAGGTTATATTACGTTATTGACGTACATAAACATCCCACGGAGACGTAGAAGCCAGCTCGCCAGGAATGCTGTCAAATATTACCGCCGAGATGTCAGGTTGGGTTAGGTTAGGTTATATTACGTTATTGATGTATATAAAGGTCCCACGGAGATGTAGAGTCCAACTCGCCGGGAATGTTGTCAAATATTACCGCCGAGATGTCAGGTTGGGTTAGGTTAGGTTATATTACGTTATTGATGTATATGAAGGTCCCACGTAGACGTAGAGGACAACCCGACAGGAATGCTGTCAAATATTATCGCCGAGATGATAGGTTGGGTTAGGTTAGGTTGTATTACGTTATTGACGTACATAAAGAGCCCACGGAGACGTAGAGGCCAGCACGCCAGGAATGCTATCAAATATTACCGCCGAGATGTCAGGTTGAGTTACGTTATGTTATATTACGTTATTGACGTACATAAAGGTCCCACGGAGTCGTAGAGGCCACCTCGCCAGGAATGTTGTCAGATTTTACCTCCGAGATGTCAGGTTGGGTTAGGTTAGGTTATATTACGCTATTGATGTATATGAAGGTCCTTAGTAGACGTAGAGGACAACCCGCCAGGAATGTTTGTCAAACATTATCGCCAAGATGATAGGTTGGGTTAGGTTAGGTTACATTACGTTATTAATGTATATAAAGGTCCCACGGAGACGTAGATTCCAACTCGCCAGGAATGTTGTCAAATATTACCGCCGCGGTGATAGGTTGGGTTAGATTATGTTATATTACGTTATTGACGTACATAAAGGTCCCATGGAGTCGTAGAGGCCAGCTCGCCAGGAATGCTGTCAAATATTACCGCCGAGATGTCAGGTTGGGTTAGGTTAGTTTATTTTACGTCATAGACGTATACAGTGTTCCCACCGAGAAGTAGGGGCCGACAAGCAAGGAATGCGGTTAAATGGTACCACGAGAGATTAGGTTGGGTTAGGTTAGGTTATATTAGGATACTGATGTATATAAAGGTTCCACGGACACGTAGACGCCAACTCGCAAGGAATGTTGTCAAATTTTACCGCCGAGGTGATAGGTTGGGTTAGGTTAGGTCACAATACGTTATTAATGTATATAAAGGTCCCACGGAGACGTAGATTCCAACTCGCCAGGAATGTTGTCAAATATTACCGCCGCGGTGATAGGTTGGGTTAGATTATGTTATATTACGTTATTGACGTACATAAAGGTCCCATGGAGTCGTAGAGGCCAGCTCGCCAGGAATGCTGTCAAATATTACCGCCGAGATGTCAGGTTGGGTTAGGTTAGGTTATATTACGTTATTGATGTATATAAAGGTCCCACGGACACGTAGAAGCCAACTCGCAAGGAATGTTGTCAAATTTTACGACCGAGGTGATAGGTTGGGTTAGGTTAGGTTACATTACGTTATTGATGAATATAAAGGTCCCACGGAGACGCAGAGGCCAAATCGCCAGGAATGTTGACAAATATTATCGCCGAGATGATGGGTTGGGTTTGGTTAGGTTATATTAGGATACTGATGTATATAAAGGTCGCACGGACACGTAGAGACCAAGTCGCCAGGAATGTTGTCAAATATTACCGCCGAGATGTCAGGTTGGGTTAGGTTAGGT
This sequence comes from Xylocopa violacea, assembly GCA_963969225.1. Lineage (NCBI taxonomy): Eukaryota > Metazoa > Arthropoda > Insecta > Hymenoptera > Apidae > Xylocopa > Xylocopa violacea. Next base: position 88,454 of record CAXAJV010000665.1, read on the forward strand.
TATATTACGTTATTCATGTATATAAAGGTCCCACGGAGACGTAGAGGCCAACTCGCCAGGTATGTTGTCAAATATTACAGCCGAGATGTCAGGTCGGGTTAGGTTAGGTTATATTACGTTATTGATGTATATAAAGGTCCCACGGAGACGTAGAGGCCAGCACGCCAGGAATGCTATCAAATATTACCGCCGAGATGTCAGGTTGGGTTACGTTATGTTATATTACGTTATTGACGTACATAAAGGTCCCACGGAGTCGTAGAGGCCACCTGGCCAGGAATGTTGTCAGATTTTACCGCCGAGATGTCAGGTTGGGTTAGGTTAGGTTATATTACGCTATTGATGTATATGAAGGTCCTTAGTAGACGTAGAGGACAACCCGCCAGGAATGTTTGTCAAACATTATCGCCAAGATGATAGGTTGGGTTAGGTTAGGTTACATTACGTTATTAATGTATATAAAGGTCCCACGGAGACGTAGATTCCAACTCGCCAGGAATGTTGTCAAATATTACCGCCGCGGTGATAGGTTGGGTTAGATTATGTTATATTACGTTATTGACGTACATAAAGGTCCCATGGAGTCGTAGAGGCCAGCTCGCCAGGAATGCTGTCAAATATTACCGCCGAGATGTCAGGTTGGGTTAGGTTAGTTTATTTTACGTCATAGACGTATACAGTGTTCCCACCGAGAAGTAGGGGCCGACAAGCAAGGAATGCGGTTAAATGGTACCACGAGAGATTAGGTTGGGTTAGGTTAGGTTATATTAGGATACTGATGTATATAAAGGTTCCACGGACACGTAGACGCCAACTCGCAAGGAATGTTGTCAAATTTTACCGCCGAGGTGATAGGTTGGGTTAGGTTAGGTCACATTACGTTATTAATGTATATAAAGGTCCCACGGAGACGTAGATTCCAACTCGCCAGGAATGTTGTCAAATATTACCGCCGCGGTGATAGGTTGGGTTAGATTATGTTATATTACGTTATTGACGTACATAAAGGTCCCATGGAGTCGTAGAGGCCAGCTCGCCAGGAATGCTGTCAAATATTACCGCCGAGATGTCAGGTTGGGTTAGGTTACGTTATATTACGTTATTAATGTATATAAAGGTCCCACGGACACGTAGAAGCCAACTCGCAAGGAATGTTGTCAAATTTTACGACCGAGGTGATAGGTTGGGTTAGGTTAGGTTACATTACGTTATTGATGAATATAAAGGTCCCACGGAGACGCAGAGGCCAAATCGCCAGGAATGTTGACAAATATTATCGCCGAGATGATGGGTTGGGTTTGGTTAGGTTATATTAGGATACTGATGTATATAAAGGTCGCACGGACACGTAGAGACCAAGTCGCCAGGAATGTTGTCAAATATTACCGCCGAGATGTCAGGTTGGGCTAGGTTAGGTTATATTACGTTATTCATGTATATAAAGGTCCCACGGAGACGTAGAGGCCAACTCGCCAGGAATGTTGTCAAATATTACAGCCGAGATGTCAGGTCGGGTTAGGTTAGGTTATATTACGTTATTGATGTATATAAAGGTCCCACGGAGACGTAGAGGCCAGCACGCCAGGAATGCTATCAAATATTACCGCCGAGATGTCAGGTTGGGTTACGTTATGTTATATTACGTTATTGACGTACATAAAGGTCCCACGGAGTCGTAGAGGCCACCTCGCCAGGAATGTTGTCAGATTTTACCGCCGAGATGTCAGGTTGGGTTAGGTTAGGTTATATTACGCTATTGATGTATATGAAGGTCCTTAGTAGACGTAGAGGACAACCCGCCAGGAATGTTTGTCAAACATTATCGCCAAGATGATAGGTTGGGTTAGGTTAGGTTACATTACGTTATTAATGTATATAAAGGTCCCACGGAGACGTAGATTCCAACTCGCCAGGAATGTTGTCAAATATTACCGCCGCGGTGATAGGTTGGGTTAGATTATGTTATATTACGTTATTGACGTACATAAAGGTCCCATGGAGTCGTAGAGGCCAGATCGCCAGGAATGCTGTCAAATATTACCGCCAAGATGTCAGGTTGGGTTAGGTTAGTTTATTTTACGTCATAGACGTATACAGTGTTCCCACCGAGAAGTAGGGGCCGACAAGCAAGGAATGCGGTTAAATGGTACCACGAGAGATTAGGTTGGGTTAGGTTAGGTTATATTAGGATACTGTTGTATATAAAGGTTCCACGGACACGTAGACGCCAACTCGCAAGGAATGTTGTCAAATTTTACCGCCGAGGTGATAGGTTGGGTTAGGTTAGGTCACATTACGTTATTAATGTATATAAAGGTCCCACGGAGACGTAGATTCCAACTCGCCAGGAATGTTGTCAAATATTACCGCCGCGGTGATAGGTTGGGTTAGATTATGTTATATTACGTTATTGACGTACATAAAGGTCCCATGGAGTCGTAGAGGCCAGCTCGCCAGGAATGCTGTCAAATATTACCGCCGAGATGTCAGGTTGGGTTAGGTTAGGTTATATTACGTTATTGATGTATATAAAGGTCCCACGGACACGTAGAAGCCAACTCGCAAGGAATGTTGTCAAATTTTACGACCGAGGTGATAGGTTGGGTTAGGTTAGGTTACATTACGTTATTGATGAATATAAAGGTCCCACGGAGACGCAGAGGCCAACACGCCAGGAATGTTGACAAATATTATCGCCGAGATGATGGGTTGGGTTTGGTTAGGTTATATTAGGATACTGATGTATATAAAGGTCGCACGGACACGTAGAGACCAAGTCGCCAGGAATGTTGTCAAATATTACCGCCGAGATGTCAGGTTGGGTTAGGTTAGGTTATATTACGTTATTCATGTATATAAAGGTCCCACGGAGACGTAGAGGCCAACTCGCCAGGAATGTTGTCAAATATTACAGCCGAGATGTCAGGTCGGGTTAGGTTAGGTTATATTACGTTATTGATGTATATAAAGGTCCCACGGAGATGTAGAGTCCAACTCGCCAGGAATGTCGTCAAATATTACCGCCGAGATGTCAGGTTGGGTTAGGTTAGGTTATATTATGCTATTGATGTATATGAAGGTCCCACGTAGACGTAGAGGACAACCCGCCAGGAATGCTGTCAAATATTATCGCCGAGATGATAGGTTGGGTTAGGTTAGGTTGTATTACGTTATTGACGTACATAAAGAGCCCACGGAGACGTAGAGGCCAGCACGCCAGGAATGCTGTCAAATACTACCGCCGAGATGTCAGGTTGGGTTAGGTTAGGTTACATTACGTTATTGCTGTATACCAAGGTCCCACGTAGACGTAGAGGACAACTCGCCAGGAATGTTGTCAAATATTACCGCCGAGATGTCAGGTTGGGTTAGGTTAGGTTACATTACGTTACTGATGTATACGAAGGTCCCACGTAGACGAAGAGGACAACTCGCCAGGCATGTTGTCAAATATTACCGCCGATAAGTTAGGTTTAGTTAGGTTAGGTTATATTACGTTATTGACGTACATAAACATCCCACGGAGACGTAGAAGCCAGCTCGCCAGGAATGCTGTCAAATATTACCGCCGATATGTCAGGTTGGGTTAGGTTAGGTTATATTACGTTATTGATGTATATAAAGGTCCCACGGAGATGTAGAGTCCAACTCGCCGGGAATGTTGTCAAATATTACCGCCGAGATGTCAGGTTGGGTTAGGTTAGGTTATATTACGTTATTGATGTATATGAAGGTCCCACGTAGACGTAGAGGACAACCCGACAGGAATGCTGTCAAATATTATCGCCGAGATGATAGGTTGGGTTAGGTTAGGTTGTATTACGTTATTGACGTACATAAAGAGCCCACGGAGACGTAGAGGCCAGCACGCCAGGAATGCTATCAAATATTACCGCCGAGATGTCAGGTTGAGTTACGTTATGTTATATTACGTTATTGACGTACATAAAGGTCCCACGGAGTCGTAGAGGCCACCTCGCCAGGAATGTTGTCAGATTTTACCGCCGAGATGTCAGGTTGGGTTAGGTTAGGTTATATTACGCTATTGATGTATATGAAGGTCCTTAGTAGACGTAGAGGACAACCCGCCAGGAATGTTTGTCAAACATTATCGCCAAGATGATAGGTTGGGTTAGGTTAGGTTACATTACGTTATTAATGTATATAAAGGTCCCACGGAGACGTAGATTCCAACTCGCCAGGAATGTTGTCAAATCTTACCGCCGCGGTGATAGGTTGGGTTAGATTATGTTATATTACGTTATTGACGTACATAAAGGTCCCATGGAGTCGTAGAGGCCAGCTCGCCAGGAATGCTGTCAAATATTACCGCCGAGATGTCAGGTTGGGTTAGGTTAGTTTATTTTACGTCATAGACGTATACAGTGTTCCCACCGAGAAGTAGGGGCCGACAAGCAAGGAATGCGGTTAAATGGTACCACGAGAGATTAGGTTGGGTTAGGTTAGGTTATATTAGGATACTGATGTATATAAAGGTTCCACGGACACGTAGACGCCAACTCGCAAGGAATGTTGTCAAATTTTACCGCCGAGGTGATAGGTTGGGTTAGGTTAGGTCACATTACGTTATTAATGTATATAAAGGTCCCACGGAGACGTAGATTCCAACTCGCCAGGAATGTTGTCAAATATTACCGCCGCGGTGATAGGTTGGGTTAGATTATGTTATATTACGTTATTGACGTACATAAAGGTCCCATGGAGTCGTAGAGGCCAGCTCGCCAGGAATGCTGTCAAATATTACCGCCGAGATGTCAGGTTGGGTTAGGTTAGGTTATATTACGTTATTGATGTATATAAAGGTCCCACGGACACGTAGAAGCCAACTCGCAAGGAATGTTGTCAAATTTTACGACCGAGGTGATAGGTTGGGTTAGGTTAGGTTACATTACGTTATTGATGAATATAAAGGTCCCACGGAGACGCAGAGGCCAAATCGCCAGGAATGTTGACAAATATTATCGCCGAGATGATGGGTTGGGTTTGGTTAGGTTATATTAGGATACTGATGTATATAAAGGTCGCACGGACACGTAGAGACCAAGTCGCCAGGAATGTTGTCAAATATTACCGCCGAGATGTCAGGTTGGGTTAGGTTAGGTTATATTACGTTATTCATGTATATAAAGGTCCCACGGAGACGTAGAGGCCAACTCGCCAGGAATGTTGTCAAATATTACAGCCGAGATGTCAGGTCGGGTTAGGTTAGGTTATATTACGTTATTGATGTATATAAAGGTCCCACGGAGACGTAGAGGCCAGCACGCCAGGAATGCTATCAAATATTACCGCCGAGATGTCAGGTTGGGTTACGTTATGTTATATTACGTTATTGACGTACATAAAGGTCCCACGGAGTCGTAGAGGCCACCTCGCCAGGAATGTTGTCAGATTTTACCGCCGAGATGTCAGGTTGGGTTAGGTTAGGTTATATTACGCTATTGATGTATATGAAGGTCCTTAGTAGACGTAGAGGACAACCCGCCAGGAATGTTTGTCAAACATTATCGCCAAGATGATAGGTTGGGTTAGGTTAGGTTACATTACGTTATTAATGTATATAAAGGTCCCACGGAGACGTAGATTCCAACTCGCCAGGAATGTTGTCAAATATTACCGCCGCGGTGATAGGTTGGGTTAGATTATGTTATATTACGTTATTGACGTACATAAAGGTCCCATGGAGTCGTAGAGGCCAGCTCGCCAGGAATGCTGTCAAATATTACCGCCGAGATGTCAGGTTGGGTTAGGTTAGTTTATTTTACGTCATAGACGTATACAGTGTTCCCACCGAGAAGTAGGGGCCGACAAGCAAGGAATGCGGTTAAATGGTACCACGAGAGATTAGGTTGGGTTAGGTTAGGTTATATTAGGATACTGATGTATATAAAGGTTCCACGGACACGTAGACGCCAACTCGCAAGGAATGTTGTCAAATTTTACCGCCGAGGTGATAGGTTGGGTTAGGTTAGGTCACATTACGTTATTAATGTATATAAAGGTCCCACGGAGACGTAGATTCCAACTCGCCAGGAATGTTGTCAAATATTACCGCCGCGGTGATAGGTTGGGTTAGATTATGTTATATTACGTTATTGACGTACATAAAGGTCCCATGGAGTCGTAGAGGCCAGCTCGCCAGGAATGCTGTCAAATATTACCGCCGAGATGTCAGGTTGGGTTAGGTTACGTTATATTACGTTATTAATGTATATAAAGGTCCCACGGACACGTAGAAGCCAACTCGCAAGGAATGTTGTCAAATTTTACGACCGAGGTGATAGGTTGGGTTAGGTTAGGTTACATTACGTTATTGATGAATATAAAGGTCCCACGGAGACGCAGAGGCCAAATCGCCAGGAATGTTGACAAATATTATCGCCGAGATGATGGGTTGGGTTTGGTTAGGTTATATTAGGATACTGATGTATATAAAGGTCGCACGGACACGTAGAGACCAAGTCGCCAGGAATGTTGTCAAATATTACCGCCGAGATGTCAGGTTGGGTTAGGTTAGGTTATATTACGTTATTCATGTATATAAAGGTCCCACGGAGACGTAGAGGCCAACTCGCCAGGAATGTTGTCAAATATTACAGCCGAGATGTCAGGTCGGGTTAGGTTAGGTTATATTACGTTATTGATGTATATAAAGGTCCCACGGAGACGTAGAGGCCAGCACGCCAGGAATGCTATCAAATATTACCGCCGAGATGTCAGGTTGGGTTACGTTATGTTATATTACGTTATTGACGTACATAAAGGTCCCACGGAGTCGTAGAGGCCACCTCGCCAGGAATGTTGTCAGATTTTACCGCCGAGATGTCAGGTTGGGTTAGGTTAGGTTATATTACGCTATTGATGTATATGAAGGTCCTTAGTAGACGTAGAGGACAACCCGCCAGGAATGTTTGTCAAACATTATCGCCAAGATGATAGGTTGGGTTAGGTTAGGTTACATTACGTTATTAATGTATATAAAGGTCCCACGGAGACGTAGATTCCAACTCGCCAGGAATGTTGTCAAATATTACCGCCGCGGTGATAGGTTGGGTTAGATTATGTTATATTACGTTATTGACGTACATAAAGGTCCCATGGAGTCGTAGAGGCCAGCTCGCCAGGAATGCTGTCAAATATTACCGCCGAGATGTCAGGTTGGGTTAGGTTAGTTTATTTTACGTCATAGACGTATACAGTGTTCCCACCGAGAAGTAGGGGCCGACAAGCAAGGAATGCGGTTAAATGGTACCACGAGAGATTAGGTTGGGTTAGGTTAGGTTATATTAGGATACTGTTGTATATAAAGGTTCCACGGACACGTAGACGCCAACTCGCAAGGAATGTTGTCAAATTTTACCGCCGAGGTGATAGGTTGGGTTAGGTTAGGTCACATTACGTTATTAATGTATATAAAGGTCCCACGGAGACGTAGATTCCAACTCGCCAGGAATGTTGTCAAATATTACCGCCGCGGTGATAGGTTGGGTTAGATTATGTTATATTACGTTATTGACGTACATAAAGGTCCCATGGAGTCGTAGAGGCCAGCTCGCCAGGAATGCTGTCAAATATTACCGCCGAGATGTCAGGTTGGGTTAGGTTAGGTTATATTACGTTATTGATGTATATAAAGGTCCCACGGACACGTAGAAGCCAACTCGCAAGGAATGTTGTCAAATTTTACGACCGAGGTGATAGGTTGGGTTAGGTTAGGTTACATTACGTTATTGATGAATATAAAGGTCCCACGGAGACGCAGAGGCCAACTCGCCAGGAATGTTGACAAATATTATCGCCGAGATGATGGGTTGGGTTTGGTTAGGTTATATTAGGATACTGATGTATATAAAGGTCGCACGGACACGTAGAGACCAAGTCGCCAGGAATGTTGTCAAATATTACCGCCGAGATGTCAGGTTGGGTTAGGTTAGGTTATATTACGTTATTCATGTATATAAAGGTCCCACGGAGACGTAGAGGCCAACTCGCCAGGAATGTTGTCAAATATTACAGCCGAGATGTCAGGTCGGGTTAGGTTAGGTTATATTACGTTATTGACGTACATAAAGGTCCCACGGAGTCGTAGAGTCCAACTCGCCAGGAATGTCGTCAAATATTACCGCCGAGATGTCAGGTTGGGTTAGATTATGTTATATTACGTTATTGACGTTCATAAAGGTCCCACGGAGTTGTAGAGGCCAGCTCGCCAGGAATGTTGTCAAATATTACCGCCGAAATGATAGGTTGGGTTAGATTAGGTTATATTACGTTATTGATGTATATAAAGGTCCCACGGACACGTCGAAGCCAAGTCGCCAGGAATGCTGTCAAATATTACAGCCGAGGTGATAGGTTGGGTTAGATTATGTGATATTACGTTATTGACGTTCATAAAGGTCCCACGGAGTTGTAGAGGCTAGCTCGCCAGGAATGTTGTCAAATATTATCGCCGAGATGATAGGTTGGGTTAGGTTAGGTTGTATTACGTTATTGACGTACATAAAGATCCCACGGAGACGTAGAGGGCAGCACGCCAGGAATGCTGTCAAATATTACCGCCGAGATGTCAGGTTGGGTTAGATTAGGTTATATTACGTTATTGATGTATATACAGGTCCCACGGACACGTCGAGGCCAAGTCGCCGGGAATGTTGTCAAATATTACCGCCGATAAGTTAGGTTGGGTTAGGTTAGGTTGTATTACGTTATTGACGTACATAAAGATGCCACGGAGACGTAGAGGGCAGCACGCCAGGAATGCTGTCAAATATTACCGCCGAGATGTCAGGTTGGGTTAGGTTAGGTTATATTACGTTATTGATGTATATAAAGGAACCACGGTGACGTAGAGTCCAACTCGGAAGGAATGTTGTCAAATTATACCGCCGGGATGTCAGGTTGGGTCAGGTTAGGTTATATTACGTCATAGACGTATACAGTGTTCCCACCGAGAAGTAGGGGCCGACAAGCAAGGAATGCGGTTAAATGGTACCACGAGAGATTAGGTTGGGTTAGGTTAGCATATATTAGGATACTGATGTATATAAAGGTCCCACGGACACGTAGAAGCCAACTCGCAAGGAATGTTGCCAAATTTTACGACCGAGGTGATAGGTTGGGTTAGGTTAGGTTACATTACGTTATTGATGTATATAAAGGTCCCACGGAGACGCAGAGGCCAACTCGCCAGGAATGTTGTCAAATATTACCGCCGATAAGTTAGGTTGTGTTAGGTTAGGTTATATTACGTTATTGACGTACATAAAGATCCCACGGAGCCGTAGAGGCCAGCACGCCAGGAATGGTGTCAAATATTACCGCGGATATGTCAGGTTGGCTTAGGTTAGGTTACACCACGTTATTGATGTACATAAAGGTCCCACGAAGTCGTAGACGCCAGCTCGCCGGGAATGTTGTCAAATATTACCGTCGAAATGATAGGTTGGGTTAGGTTAGTTTATATTACGTTATTGATGTATATGAAGGTCCACGGTGACGTAGAGGACAACCCGCCAGGAACGCTGTCAAATATTATCGCCGAGATGTCAGGTTGGGTTAGGTTAGGTTATATTACGTCATAGACGTATACAGTGTTCCCACGTAGAAGTAGGGGCCGACAAGCAAGGAATGCGTTTAAATGGTACCACGAGAGGTTAGGTTGGGTTAGGTTAGGTTATATTAGGATACTGATGTATATAAAGGTCCCACGGACACGTAGAGGCCAACTCGCAAGAAATGTTGTCAAATATTACCGCAGAGATGATAGGTTGGGTTAGATTAGGTTATATTACGTTATTGACGTACATAAAGGTCCCACGGAGTCGTAGAGGCCACCTCGCCAGGAATGTTGTCAGATTTTACCGCCGAGATGTCAGGTTGGGTTAGGTTAGGTTATATTACGCTATTGATGTATATGAAGGTCCTTAGTAGACGTAGAGGACAACCCACCAGGAATGTTTGTCAAACATTATCGCCAAGATGATAGGTTGGGTTAGGTTAGGTTATATTACGTTATTCATGTATATAAAGGAACCACGGTGACGTAGAGTCCAACGCGGAAGGAATGTTGTCAAATTATACCGCCGAGATGTCAGGTTGGGTTAGGTTAGGTTATATTACGTCATAGACGTATACAGTGTTCCCACCGAGAAGTAGGGGCCGACAAGCAAGGAATGCGGTTAAATGGTACCACGAGAGATTAGGTTGGGTTAGGTTAGGTTATATTAGGATACTGATGTATATAAAGGTCCCACGGACACGTAGAAGCCAACTCGCAAGGAATGTTGTCAAATTGTACGACCGAGGTGATAGGTTGGGTTAGGTTAGGTTACATTAAGTTATTGATGTATATAAAGGTCCCACGGAGACGCAGAGGCCAACTCGCCAGGAATGTTGTCAAATATTACCGCCGAGGTGATAGGTTGGGTTAGATTACGTTATACTACGTTATTGACGTACATAAAGGTCCCACGAAGTCGTAGAGGCCAGCTCGCCAGGAATGTTGTCAAATATTACCGCCGTGATGTCAGGTTGGGTTAGGTTAGGTTATATTACGTTATTGATGTATATAAAGTTCCCACGGAGACGTAGAATCCAACTCGCCAGGAATGTCGTCAAATACTACCGCCGAGATGTCAGGTTGGGTTAGGTTAGGTTATATTACGTTATTGATGTATATGAATGTCCCACGCAGACGTAGAGGAGAACTCCCCAGGAATGTTGACAAATATTATCGCCGAGATGATAGGTTGGGTTTGGTTAGGTTATATTGGGATACTGATGTATATAAAGGTCCCACGGACACGTAGAGGCCAAGTCGCCAGGAATGTTGTCAAATATTACCGCCGATAAGTTAGGTTGTGTTAGGTTAGGTTATATTACGTTATTGACGTACATAAAGATCCCACGGAGCCGTAGAGGCCAGCACGCCAGGAATGCTGTCAAATATTACCGCCGATATGTCAGGTTGGCTTAGGTTAGGTTACACTACGTTATTGATGTACATAAAGGTCCCACGATGTCGTAGACGCCAGCTCGCCAGGAATGTTGTCAAATATTACCGCCGAAATGATAGGTTGGGTTAGGTTAGGTTATATTACGTTATTGATGTATATAAAGGTCCCACGGAGACGTAGAATCCAACTCGCTAGGAATGTCATCAAATACTACCGCCGAGATGTCAGGTTGGGTTAGGTTAGGTTATATTACGTTATTGATGTATATGAATGTCCCACGCAGACGTAGAGGAGAACTCGCCAGGAATGTTGACAGATATTATCGCCGATATGATAGGTTGGGTTTGGTTAGGTTATATTAGGATACTAATGTATATAAAGGTGCCACGGACACGTAGAGGCCAAGTCGCCAGGACTGTTGTCAAATATTACCGCCGATAAGTTAGGTTGGTTTAGGTTAGGTTATATTACGTTATTGATGTATATAAAGGTCTCACGGAGACACAGAGGCCAACTCGCCAGGAATGTTGTCAAATATTACCGCCGACATGTCAGGTTGGGTTAGGTTAGGTTATGTTGCCTTATTCATGTATATGAAGGTCCCACGCAGACGTAGAGGAAAACTCCCCAGGAATGTTGACAAATATTATCGCCGAGATGATAGGTTGGGTTAGATTAGGTTATATTACGTTATTGATGTATATAAAGGTACCACGGTGACGCAGAGGCCAACTCGCCAGGAATGTTGTCAAATATTACCGCCGAGATGTCAGGTTGGGTTAGGTTGGTTATATTGCCTTATTCATGTATATGAAGGTCCCGCGTAGACGTAGAGTCCAACTCGCCAGGATTGTTGTCAAATTTTACCGCCGAGAGGTTAGGTTGGGATGGGTTAGGTTATATTACGTTATTGATGTGTATAAAGGTCACACGGAGACGTAGTGTCCAACTCGCCAGGAATGTTGTCAAATATTACCGCCGAGATGGTAGACTGGGTTAGGTTAGGTTACACTACGTTATTGATGTACATAAAGGTCCCACGAAGTCGGAAAAGCCAGATCGCCAGGAATGTTGCCAAATAATACCGCCGAGATGTCAGGTTGGGTTAGGTTAGGTTATATTACGCTATTGATGTATATGAAGGTCCTTAGTAGACGTAGAGGACAACCCACCAGGAATGTTTGTCAAACATTATCGCCAAGATGATAGGTTGGGTTAGGTTAGGTTACATTACGTTATTAATGTATATAAAGGTCCCACGGAGACGTAGATTCCAACTCGCCAGGAATGTTGTCAAATATTACCGCCGCGGTGATAGGTTGGGTTAGATTATCTTATATTACGTTATTGACGTACATAAAGATCCCACGGAGACGTAGAGGCCAGCACGCCAGGAATGCTGCCAAATATTTCCGCCGGGATGTCAGGTTGGGTTAGGTTAGGTTATATTACGTTATTGACGTACATAAAGATCCCACGGAGACGTAGAGGCCAGCACGCCAGGAATGCTGTCAAATATTACCGCCGAGATGTCAGGTTGGGTTAGATTAGGTTATATTACGTTATTGACGTACATAAAGATCCCACGGAGACGTAGAGGCCAGCACGCCAGGAATGCTGTCAAATATTTCCGCCGAGATGTCAGGTTGGGTTAGGTTAGGTTATATTACGTTATTGATGTATATAAAGGTCCCACGGAGATGTAGAGTCCAACTCGCCAGGAATGTCGTCAAATATTACCGCCGAGATGTCAGGTTGGGTTAGGTTAGGTTATATTACGTTATTGATGTATATGAAGGTCCATGTAGACGTAGAGGACAACCCGCCAGGAATGCTGTCAAATATAATCGGCGAGATGATAGGTTGGGTTAGGTTAGGTTATATTACGTTATTCATGTATATAAAGGAACCACGGTGACGTAGAGTCCAACGCGGAAGGAATGTTGTCAAATTATACCGCCGAGATGTCAGGTTGGGTTAGGTTAGGTTATATTACGTCATAGACGTATACAGTGTTCCCACCGAGAAGTAGGGGCCGACAAGCAAGGAATGCGGTTAAATGGTACCACGAGAGATTAGGTTGGGTTAGGTTAGGTTATATTAGGATACTGATGTATATAAAGGTCCCACGGACACGTAGAAGCCAACTCGCAAGGAATGTTGTCAAATTGTACGACCGAGGTGATAGGTTGGGTTAGGTTAGGTTACATTACGTTATTGATGTATATAAAGGTCCCACGGAGACGCAGAGGCCAACTCGCCAGGAATGTTGTCAAATATTACCGCCGAGGTGATAGGTTGGGTTAGATTATGTTATATTACGTTATTGACGTACATAAAGGTCCCACGAAGTCGTAGAGGCCAGCTCGCCAGGAATGTTGTCAAATATTACCGCCGAGATGTCAGGTTGGGTTAGGTTAGGTTATATTACGTTATTGATGTATATAAAGGTCTCACGGAGACACAGAGGCCAACTCGCCAGGAATGTTGTCAAATATTACCGCCGACATGTCAGGTTGGGTTAGGTTAGGTTATGTTGCCTTATTCATGTATATGAAGGTCCCACGCAGACGTAGAGGAAAACTCCCCAGGAATGTTGACAAATATTATCGCCGAGATGATAGGTTGGGTTAGATTAGGTTATATTACGTTATTGATGTATATAAAGGTACCACGGTGACGCAGAGGCCAACTCGCCAGGAATGTTGTCAAATATTACCGCCGAGATGTCAGGTTGGGTTAGGTTGGTTATATTGCCTTATTCATGTATATGAAGGTCCCGCGTAGACGTAGAGTCCAACTCGCCAGGATTGTTGTCAAATTTTACCGCCGAGAGGTTAGGTTGGGATGGGTTAGGTTATATTACGTTATTCATGTGTATAAAGGTCACACGGATACGTAGTGTCCAACTCGCCAGGAATGTTGTCAAATATTACCGCCGAGATGGTAGACTGGGTTAGGTTAGGTTACACTACGTTATTGATGTACATAAAGGTCCCACGAAGTCGGAGAAGCCAGCTCGCCAGGAATGTTGCCAAATAATACCGCCGAGATGTCAGGTTGGGTTAGGTTAGGTTATATTACGTTATTGATGTATACGAAGGTCCCACGTAGACGTAGAGGACAACTTGCCAGGAATGTTGTCAAATATTACCGCCGAGATGATTGGTTGGGTTAGATTAGGTTATATTACGTTAATGATGTATATAAAGGTACCACGGTGACGCAGAGGCCAAATCGCCAGGAATGTTGTAAAATATTACCGCCGAGATGTCAGGTTGGGTTAGGTTGGTTATATTGCCTTATTCATGTATATGAAGGTCCCGCGTAGACGTAGAGTCCAACTCGCCAGGATTGTTGTCAAATTTTACCGCCGAGAGGTTAGGTTGGGATGGGTTAGGTTATATTACGTTATTGATGTGTATAAAGGTCACACGGAGACGTAGTGTCCAACACGCCAGGAATGTCGTCAAATATTACCGCCGAGATGGTAGACTGGGTTAGGTTAGGTTACACTACGTTATTGATGTACATAAAGGTTCCACGAAGTCGTAGAAGCCAGCTCGCCAGGAATGTTGTCAAATATTACCGCCGAGATGTCAGGTTGGGTTAGGTTAGGTTATAATACGTTATTGATGTATATGAATGTCCCACGCAGACGTAGAGGAGAACTCCCCAGGAATGCTGTCAAATATTATCGACGAGATGATAGGTTGGGTTAGGTTAGGTTATATTACGTTATTGATGTATATACAGGAACCACGGTGACGTAGAGTCCAACTCGCCAGGAATGTTGTCAAATTATACCGCCGAGATGTCAGGTTGGGTTAGGTTAGGTTATATTACGTCATAGACGTATACAGTGTTCCCACCGAGAAGTAGGGGCCGACAAGCAAGGAATGCGGTTAAATGGTACCACGAGAGGTTAGGTTGGGTTAGGATAGGTTATATTAGGATACCGATGTATATAAAGGTCCCACGGACACGTAGAAGCCAGCTCGCCAGGAATGTTGTCAAATATTACCGCCGAGACGTCAGGTTGCGTTAGGTTAGGTTATATTACGTTATTGATGTATACAAAGGTCCCACGTAGACGTAGAGGACAATTTGCCAGGAATGTTGTCAAATATTACCGCCGAGATGATTGGTTGGTTTAGATTAGGTTATATTACGTTATTGATGTATATAAAGGTACCACGGTGACGTAGAGGCCAACTCGCCAGGAATGTTGTCAAATATTACCGCCGAGATGTCAGGTTGGGTTAGGGTGGTTATATTGCCATATTCATGTATATGAAGGTCCCACGTAGACGTAGAGCCCAACTCGCCAGGATTGTTGTCAAATTTTACCGCCGAGAGGTTAGGTTGGGATGGGTTAGGTTATATTACGTTATTGATGTGTATAAAGGTCACACGGAGACGTAGTGTCCAACACGCCAGGAATGTTGTCAAATATTACCGCCGAGATGGTAGACTGGGTTAGGTTAGGTTACACTACGTTATTGATGTACATAAAGGTTCCACGAAGTCGTAGAAGCCAGCTCGCCAGGAATGTTGTCAAATATTACCGCCGAGATGTCAGGTTGGGTTAGGTTAGGTTATAATACGTTATTGATGTATATGGATGTCCCACGCAGACGTAGAGGAGAACTCCCCAGGAATGCTGTCAAATATTATCGACGAGATGATAGGTTGGGTTAGGTTAGGTTATATTACGTTATTGATGTATATACAGGAACCACGGTGACGTAGTGTCCAACACGCCAGGAATGTTGTCAAATATTACCGCCGAGATGGTAGACTGTGTTAGGTTAGGTTACACTACGTTATTGATGTACATAAAGGTCCCACGAAGTCGTAGAAGCCAGCTCGCCAGGAATGTTGTCAAATATTACCGCCGAGATGTCAGGTTGGGTTAGGTTAGGTTATAATACGTTATTGATGTATATGAATGTCCCACGCAGACGTAGAGGAGAACTCCCCAGGAATGCTGTCAAATATTATCGCCGAGGTGATAGGTTGGGTTAGGATAGTTTATATTACTTTATTGATGTATATGAATGTCCCACGCAGACGTAGAGGAGAACTCGCCAGGAATGTTGACAAATATTATCGCCGAGATGATAGGTTGGGTGTAGTTAGGTTATATTAGGATACTGATGTATATAAAGGTCCCACGGACACGTAGAGGCCAAGTCGCCAGGAATGTTGTCAGATTTTACCGCCGAGATGTCAGGTTGGATTAGGTTAGGTTATATTACGCTATTGATGTATATGAAGGTCCTTAGTAGACGTAGAGGACAACCCGCCAGGAATGTTTGTCAAACATTATCGCCAAGATGATAGGTTGGGTTAGGTTAGGTTACATTACGTTATTGATGTATTAAAGGTGCCACGGAGACGTAGAATCCAACACGCCAGGAATGTCGTCAAATATTACCGCTGAGATGTCAGGTTGGGTTAGGATAGTTTATATTACGTTATTGATGTATATGAATGTCCCACGCAGACGTAGAGGAGAACTCGCCAGGAATGTTGACAAATATTATCGCCGAGATGATAGGTTGGGTGTGGTTAGGTTATATTAGGATACTGATGTATATAAAGGTCCCACGGACACGTAGAGGCCAAATCGCCAGGAATGTTGTCAAATATTACCGCCGAGATGTCAGGTTGGGTTAGGTTAGGTTATATTACGTTATTGATGTATATAAAGGTCCCACGGAGATGTAGAGTCCAACTCGCCAGGAATGTCGTCAAATATTACCGCCGAGATGTCACGTTGGGTTAGGTTAGGTTATATTACGTTATTGATGTATACGAAGGTCCACGTAGACGTAGAGGACAACCCGACAGGAATGCTGTCAAATATTATCGCCGAGATGATAGGTTGGGTGTGGTTAGGTTATATTAGGATACTGATGTATATAAAGGTCCCACGGACACGTAGAGGCCAAATCGCCAGGAATGTTGTCAAATATTACCGCCGAGATGTCAGGTTGGGTTAGGTTAGGTTATATTACGTTATTGATGTATATAAAGGTCCCACGGAGATGTAGAGTCCAACTCGCCAGGAATGTCGTCAAATATTACCGCCGAGATGTCACGTTGGGTTAGGTTAGGTTATATTACGTTATTGATGTATACGAAGGTCCACGTAGACGTAGAGGACAACCCGACAGGAATGCTGTCAAATATTATCGCCGAGATGATAGGTTGGGTTAGGTTAGGTTGTATTACGTTATTGACGTACATAAAGAGCCCACGGAGACGTAGAGGCCAGCACGCCAGGAATGCTGTCAAATATTACCGCCGAGATGTCAGGTTGGGTTAGGTTAGGTTATATTACGTTATTGACGTACATAAAGGTCCCACGGAGTCGTAGAGGCCACCTCGCCAGGAATGTTGTCAGATTTTACCGCCGAGATGTCAGGTTGGGTTAGGTTAGGTTATATTACGTTATTGATATATGAAGGTCCCACGGAGTCGTAGAATCCAACTCGCCTGGAATGTCCTCAAATATTAAGGCCGAGATGTCAGGTTGGTTTAGGTTAGGTTATATTACGTTATTGATTTGTATGAATGTCCCACGTAGACGTAGAGGACATCTCGCCAGGAATGTTCTCTAATATTATCGCCGAGATGATAGGTTGGGTCAGGTTAGGTTATATTACGTTAATGATGTATATATGGGTACCACGGAGACGTAGAGTCCAACTCGCTAGGAATGTTGTCAAATATTACCGCCGAGGTGATAGGTTGGGTTACATTATGTTATATTACGTTATTGACGTACATAAAGGTCCCACGGAGTCGTAGATGGCAGCTCGCCAGGAATGCTGTCAAATATTACCACCGAGTTGTCAGGTTGGATTAGGTTAGGTTATGTTACGTTATTGATGTATATAAAGGAACCACGGTGACGTAGAGTCCAACTCGCTAGGAATGTCGTCAAATATTACCGCCGAGATGTCAGGTTGGGTTAGGTTAGGTTATAATACGTTATTGATGTAAATGAAGGTCCCACGTAGACGTAGAGGACAACCCGCCAGGAAAGCTGTCGAATATTATCGCCGAGATGTCAGGTTGGGTTAGGTTAGGTTATATTACGTTATTGATGTATACGAAGGTCCCACGTAGACGTAGAGGACAACTTGCCAGGAATGTTGTCAAATATTACCGCCGAGATGATTGGTTGGGTTAGATTAGGTTATATTACGTTAATGATGTATATAAAGGTACCACGGTGACGCAGAGGCCAACTCGCCAGGAATGTTGTAAAATATTACCGCCGAGATGTCAGGTTGGGTTAGGTTGGTTATATTGCCTTATTCATGTATATGAAGGTCCCGCGTAGACGTAGAGTCCAACTCGCCAGGATTGTTGTCAAATTTTACCGCCGAGAGGTTAGGTTGGGATGGGTTAGGTTATATTACGTTATTGATGTGTATAAAGGTCACACGGAGACGTAGTGTCCAACACGCCAGGAATGTCGTCAAATATTACCGCCGAGATGGTAGACTGGGTTAGGTTAGGTTACACTACGTTATTGATGTACATAAAGGTTCCACGAAGTCGTAGAAGCCAGCTCGCCAGGAATGTTGTCAAATATTACCGCCGAGATGTCAGGTTGGGATAGGTTAGGTTATAATACGTTATTGATGTATATGAATGTCCCACGCAGACGTAGAGGAGAACTCCCCAGGAATGCTGTCAAATATTATCGACGAGATGATAGGTTGGGTTAGGTTAGGTTATATTACGTTATTGATGTATATACAGGAACCACGGTGACGTAGAGTCCAACTCGCCAGGAATGTTGTCAAATTATACCGCCGAGATGTCAGGTTGGGTTAGGTTAGGTTATATTACGTCATAGACGTATACAGTGTTCCCACCGAGAAGTAGGGGCCGACAAGCAAGGAATGCGGTTAAATGGTACCACGAGAGGTTAGGTTGGGTTAGGATAGGTTATATTAGGATACCGATGTATATAAAGGTCCCACGGACACGTAGAAGCCAGCTCGCCAGGAATGTTGTCAAATATTACCGCCGAGACGTCAGGTTGCGTTAGGTTAGGTTATATTACGTTATTGATGTACACAAAGGTCCCACGTAGACGTAGAGGACAATTTGCCAGGAATGTTGTCAAATATTACCGCCGAGATGATTGGTTGGTTTAGATTAGGTTATATTACGTTATTGATGTATATAAAGGTACCACGGTGACGTAGAGGCCAACTCGCCAGGAATGTTGTCAAATATTACCGCCGAGATGTCAGGTTGGGTTAGGGTGGTTATATTGCCATATTCATGTATATGAAGGTCCCACGTAGACGTAGAGCCCAACTCGCCAGGATTGTTGTCAAATTTTACCGCCGAGAGGTTAGGTTGGGATGGGTTAGGTTATATTACGTTATTGATGTGTATAAAGGTCACACGGAGACGTAGTGTCCAACACGCCAGGAATGTTGTCAAATATTACCGCCGAGATGGTAGACTGGGTTAGGTTAGGTTACACTACGTTATTGATGTACATAAAGGTTCCACGAAGTCGTAGAAGCCAGCTCGCCAGGAATGTTGTCAAATATTACCGCCGAGATGTCAGGTTGGGTTAGGTTAGGTTATAATACGTTATTGATGTATATGGATGTCCCACGTAGACGTAGAGGAGAACTCCCCAGGAATGCTGTCAAATATTATCGACGAGATGATAGGTTGGGTTAGGTTAGGTTATATTACGTTATTGATGTATATACAGGAACCACGGTGACGTAGTGTCCAACACGCCAGGAATGTTGTCAAATATTACCGCCGAGATGGTAGACTGTGTTAGGTTAGGTTACACTACGTTATTGATGTACATAAAGGTCCCACGAAGTCGTAGAAGCCAGCTCGCCAGGAATGTTGTCAAATATTACCGCCGAGATGTCAGGTTGGGTTAGGTTAGGTTATAATACGTTATTGATGTATATGAATGTCCCACGCAGACGTAGAGGAGAACTCCCCAGGAATGCTGTCAAATATTATCGCCGAGGTGATAGGTTGGGTTAGGATAGTTTATATTACTTTATTGATGTATATGAATGTCCCACGCAGACGTAGAGGAGAACTCGCCAGGAATGTTGACAAATATTATCGCCGAGATGATAGGTTGGGTGTAGTTAGGTTATATTAGGATACTGATGTATATAAAGGTCCCACGGACACGTAGAGGCCAAGTCGCCAGGAATGTTGTCAGATTTTACCGCCGAGATGTCAGGTTGGGTTAGGTTAGGTTATATTACGCTATTGATGTATATGAAGGTCCTTAGTAGACGTAGAGGACAACCCGCCAGGAATGTTTGTCAAACATTATCGCCAAGATGATAGGTTGGGTTAGGTTAGGTTACATTACGTTATTGATGTATTAAAGGTGCCACGGAGACGTAGAATCCAACACGCCAGGAATGTCGTCAAATATTACCGCTGAGATGTCAGGTTGGGTTAGGATAGTTTATATTACGTTATTGATGTATATGAATGTCCCACGCAGACGTAGAGGAGAACTCGCCAGGAATGTTGACAAATATTATCGCCGAGATGATAGGTTGGGTGTGGTTAGGTTATATTAGGATACTGATGTATATAAAGGTCCCACGGACACGTAGAGGCCAAATCGCCAGGAATGTTGTCAAATATTACCGCCGAGATGTCAGGTTGGGTTAGGTTAGGTTATATTACGTTATTGATGTATATAAAGGTCCCACGGAGATGTAGAGTCCAACTCGCCAGGAATGTCGTCAAATATTACCGCCGAGATGTCACGTTGGGTTAGGTTAGGTTATATTACGTTATTGATGTATACGAAGGTCCACGTAGACGTAGAGGACAACCCGACAGGAATGCTGTCAAATATTATCGCCGAGATGATAGGTTGGGTGTGGTTAGGTTATATTAGGATACTGATGTATATAAAGGTCCCACGGACACGTAGAGGCCAAATCGCCAGGAATGTTGTCAAATATTACCGCCGAGATGTCAGGTTGGGTTAGGTTAGGTTATATTACGTTATTGATGTATATAAAGGTCCCACGGAGATGTAGAGTCCAACTCGCCAGGAATGTCGTCAAATATTACCGCCGAGATGTCACGTTGGGTTAGGCTAGGTTATATTACGTTATTGATGTATACGAAGGTCCACGTAGACGTAGAGGACAACCCGACAGGAATGCTGTCAAATATTATCGCCGAGATGATAGGTTGGGTTAGGTTAGGTTGTATTACGTTATTGACGTACATAAAGAGCCCACGGAGACGTAGAGGCCAGCACGCCAGGAATGCTGTCAAATATTACCGCCGAGATGTCAGGTTGGGTTAGGTTAGGTTATATTACGTTATTGACGTACATAAAGGTCCCACGGAGTCGTAGAGGCCACCTCGCCAGGAATGTTGTCAGATTTTACCGCCGAGATGTCAGGTTGGGTTAGGTTAGGTTATATTACGTTATTGATATATGAAGGTCCCACGGAGTCGTAGAATCCAACTCGCCTGGAATGTCCTCAAATATTAAGGCCGAGATGTCAGGTTGGGTTAGGTTAGGTTATATTACGTTATTGATGTATATGAAGGTCCACGTGGACGTAGAGGACAACCCGCCAGGAATGCTGTCAAATATAATCGGCGAGATGATAGGTTGGGTTAGGTTAGGTTATATTACGTTATTGATGTATATAAAGGAACCACGGTGACGTAGAGTCCAACTCGGAAGGAATGTTGTCAAATTATACCGCCGAGATGTCAGGTTGGGTTAGGTTAGGTTATATTACGTCATAGACGTATACAGTGTTCCCACCGAGAAGTAGGGGCCGACAAGCAAGGAATGCGGTTAAATGGTACCACGAGAGATTAGGTTGGGTTAGGTTAGGTTATATTAGGATACTGATGTATATAAAGGTCCCACGGACACGTAGAAGCCAACTCGCAAGGAATGTTGTCAAATTTTACGACCGAGGTGATAGGTTGGGTTAGGATAGGTTACATTACGTTATTGATGTATATAAAGGTCCCACGGAGACGCAGAGGACAACTCGCCAGGAATGTTGTCAAATATTACCGCCGAGGTGATAGGTTGGGTTAGGTTAGGTTATATTACGTTATTGACGTACATCAAGATCCCACGGAGACGTAGAAGCCAGCACGCCAGGAATGCTGTCAAATATTACCGCCGAGATGTCAGGTTGGGTTAGGTTAGGTTACATTACGTTATTGATGTATACCAAGGTCCCACGTAGACGTAGATGACAACTCGCCAGGAATGTTGTCAAATATTACCGCCGATATGTCAGGTTGCGTTATGTTAGGTTATATTACGTTATTGATGTATATAAAGGTCCAAAGGAGACGTAGAATCCAACTCGCCAGGAATGTCGTCAAATATTACCCCCGAGATGTCAGGTCGGGTTAGGTTAGGTTATATTACGTTATTGATGTATATGAATGTCCCACGCAGACGTAGAGGAGAACTCGCCAGGAATGTTGACAAATATTATCGCCGAGATGATGGGTTGGTTTTGGCTAGGTTATATTAGGATCCTGATGTATATAAAGGTCGCACGGACACGTAGAGACCAAGTCGCCAGGAATGTTGTCAAATATTACCGCCGAGATGTCAGGTTGGGTTAGGTTAGGTTATATTACGTTATTGATGTATATAAAGGTCCCACGGAGACGTAGAGGCCAAGTCGCCGGGAATGTTGTCAAATATTATCGCCGAGATGATAGGTTGGGTTAGGTTAGGTTGTATTACGTTATTGACGTACATAAAGAGCCCACGGAGACGTAGAGGCCAGCACGCCAGGAATGCTGTCAAATATTACCGCCGAGATGTCAGGTTGGGTTAGGTTAGGTTATATTACGTTATTGACGTACATAAAGGTCCCACGAAGTCGTAGAGGCCACCTCGCCAGGAATGTTGTCAGATTTTACCGCCGAGATGTCAGGTTGGGTTAGGTTAGGTTATATTACGTTATTGATACATGAAGGTCCCACGGAGTCGTAGAATCCAACTCGCCTGGAATGTCCTCAAATATTAAGGCCGAGATGTCAGGTTGGTTTAGGTTAGGTTATATTACGTTATTGATGTGTATGAATGTCCCACGTAGACGTAGAGGACAACTCGCCAGGAATGTTCTCTAATATTATCGCCGAGATGATAGGTTGGGTCAGGTTAGGTTATATTACGTTAATGATGTATATATGGGTACCACGGAGACGTAGAGTCCAACTCGCTAGGAATGTTGTCAAATATTACCGCCGAGGTGATAGGTTGGGTTAGATTATGTTATATTACGTTATTGACGTACATAAAGTTCCCACGGAGTCGTAGATGGCAGCTCGCCAGGAATGCTGTCAAATATTACCACCGAGTTGTCAGGTTGGATTAGGTTAGGTTATATTACGTTATTGATGTATATAAAGGAACCAAGGTGACGTAGAGTCCAACTCGCTAGGAATGTCGTCAAATATTACCGCCGAGATGTCAGGTTGGGTTAGGTTAGGTTATAATACGTTATTGATGTAAATGAAGGTCCCACGTAGACGTAGAGGACAACCCGCCAGGAAAGCTGTCGAATATTATCGCCGAGATGATAGGTTGGGTTAGGTTAGGTTATATTACGCTATTGATGTATATAAAGGTACCACGGTGCCGTAGAGTCCAACTCGCCAGGAATGTTGACAGATTTTACCGCCGAGATGATAGGTTGGGTTAGGTTAGGTTATATTACGTTATTGATGTATATAAAGGTCCCACGGAGACGTAGCGGCCAACTCACCAGGAATGTTGTCAAATATTACCGCCGAGATGTCAGGTTGGGTTAGGTTAGGTTACCTTACGTTATTGACGTACATAAAGATCCCACGGAGACGTAGAGGCCAGCACGCCAGGAATGCTGTCAAATATTACCGCCGAGATGTCAGGTTGGGTTAGGTTAGGTTATATTACGTTATTGATGTATATAAAGGTCCCACGGAGATGTAGAGTCCAACTCGCCATGAATGTCGTCAAATATTACCGCCGAGATGTCAGGTTGGGTTAGGTTAGGTTATATTACGTTATTGATGTATATAAAGGTCCCACGGAGATGTAGAGTCCAACTCGCCAGGAATGTCGTCAAATATTACCGCCGAGATGTCAGGTTGGGTTAGGTTAGGTTATATTACGTTATTGATGTATATGAAGGTCCACGTAGACGTAGAGGACAACCCGCCAGGAATGCTGTCAAATATAATCGGCGAGATGATAGGTTGGGTTAGGTTAGGTTATATTACGTTATTGATGTATATAAAGGAACCACGGTGACGTAGAGTCCAACGCGGAAGGAATGTTGTCAAATTATACCGCCGAGATGTCAGGTTGGGTTGGGTTAGGTTATATTACGTCATAGACGTATACAGTGTTCCCACCGAGAAGTAGGGGCCGACAAGCAAGGAATGCGGTTAAATGGTACCACGAGAGATTAGGTTGGGTTAGGTTAGGTTATATTAGGATACTGATGTATATAAAGGTCCCACGGACACGTAGAGGCCAACTCGCAAGGAATGTTGTCAAATTTTACGACCGAGGTGATAGGTTGGGTTAGGTTAGGTTACATTACGTTATTGATGTATATAAAGGTCCCACGGAGACGCAGAGGCCAACTCGCCAGGAATGTTGTCAAATATTACCGCCGAGGTGATAGGTTGGGTTAGATTATGTTATATTACGTTATTGACGTACATAAAGGTCCCACGAAGTCGTAGAGGCCAGCTCGCCAGGAATGTTGTCAAATATTACCGCCGAGATGTCAGGTTGGGTTAGGTTAGGTTATATTACGTTATTGATGTATATAAAGTTCCCACGGAGACGTAGAATCCAACTCGCCAGGAATGTCGTCAAATACTACCGCCGAGATGTCAGGTTGGGTTAGGTTAGGTTATATTACGTTATTGACGTACATAAAGATCCCACGGAGCCGTAGAGGCCAGCACGCCAGGAATGCTGTCAAATATTACCGCCGATATGTCAGGTTGGCTTAGGTTAGGTTACACTACGTTATTGATGTACATAAAGGTCCCACGAAGTCGTAGACGCCAGCTCGTCAGGAATGTTGTCAAATATTACCGCCGAAATGATAGGTTGGTTTAGGTTAGGTTATATTACGTTATTGATGTATATAAATATCCCACGGAGACGTAGAATCCAACTCGCTAGGAATGTCATCAAATACTACCGCCGAGATGTCAGGTTGGGTTAGGTTAGGTTATATTACGTTATTGATGTATATGAATGTCCCACGCAGACGTAGAGGAGAACTCGCCAGGAATGTTGACAAATATTATCGCCGATATGATAGGTTGGGTTTGGTTAGGTTATATTAGGATACTAATGTATATAAAGGTGCCACGGACACGTAGAGGCCAAGTCGCCAGGACTGTTGTCAAATATTACCGCCGATAAGTTAGGTTGGTTTAGGTTAGGTTATATTACGTTATTGATGTATATAAAGGTCTCACGGAGACACAGAGGCCAACTCGCCAGGAATGTTGTCAAATATTACCGCCGACATGTCAGGTTGGGTTACGTTAGGTTATGTTGCCTTATTCATGTATATGAAGGTCCCACGCAGACGTAGAGGAAAACTCCCCAGGAATGTTGACAAATATTATCGCCGAGATGATAGGTTGGGTTAGATTAGGTTATATTACGTTATTGATGTATATAAAGGTACCACGGTGACGCAGAGGCCAAATCGCCAGGAATGTTGTCAAATATTACCGCCGAGATGTCAGGTTGGGTTAGGTTGGTTATATTGCCTTATTCATGTATATGAAGGTCCCGCGTAGACGTAGAGTCCAACTCGCCAGGATTGTTGTCAAATTTTACCGCCGAGAGGTTAGGTTGGGATGGGTTAGGTTATATTACGTTATTGATGTGTATAAAGGTCACACGGAGACGTAGTGTCCAACTGGCCAGGAATGTTGTCAAATATTACCGCCGAGATGGTAGACTGGGTTAGGTTAGGTTACACTACGTTATTGATGTACATAAAGGTCCCACGAAGTCGGAGAAGCCAGCTCGCCAGGAATGTTGCCAAATAATACCGCCGAGATGTCAGGTTGGGTTAGGTTAGGTTATATTACGTTATTGATGTAAATAAAGGTCCCACGGAGACGTAGAGGAGAACTCCCCAGGAATGCTGTCAAATATTATCGCCGAGATGATAGGTTGGCTTAGGTTAGGTTATATTACGTTATTGATGTATATACAGGAACCACGGTGACGTAGAGTCCAACTCGCCAGGAATGTTGTCAAATTATACCGCCGAGATGTCAGGTTGGGTTAGGTTAGGTTATATTACGTCATAGACGTATACAGTGTTCCCACCGAGAAGTAGGGGCCGACAAGCAAGGAATGCGGTTAAATGGTACCACGAGAGGTTAGGTTGGGTTAGGATAGGTTATATTAGGATACCGATGTATATAAAGGTCCCACGGACACGTAGAAGCCAGCTCGCCAGGAATGTTGTCAAATATTACCGCCGAGATGTCAGGTTGGGTTAGGTTAGGTTATATTACGTTATTGATGTATACGAAGGTCCCACGTAGACGTAGAGGACAATTTGCCAGGAATGTTGTCAAATATTACCGCCGAGATGGTAGACTGGGTTAGGTTAGGTTACACTACGTTATTGATGTACATAAAGGTCCCACGAAGTCGTAGAAGCCAGTTCGCCAGGAATGTTGTCAAATATTACCGCCGAGATGTCAGGTTGGGTTAGGTTAGGTTATATTACGTTATTGATGTAAATAAAGGTCCCACGGAGACGTAGAATCCAACTCGCTAGGAATGTCGTCAAATACTAGCGCCGAGATGTCAGGTTGGGTTAGGTTAGGTTATATTACGTTATTGATGTATATCAAGGTCCCACGTAGACGTAGAGGACAACCCGCCAGGAATGTTGTCTAATATTAATGCCGAGATCTTAGGTTGGGTTAGGTTAGGTTATATTACGCTATTGATGTATATAAAAGTCCTACGGAGACGTAGAGGCCAACAAGCCAGGAATGTTGTCAAATAATAGCGCCGAAAGGTTAGGTTGGATTAGGTTAGGTTATATTACGTTATTGATGTATATGAAGGTCCCTAGTAGACGTAGAGGCCAACCCGCCAGGAATGTTGTCAAATATTACCGCCGAGATGTCAGGTTGGGTTAGGTTAGGTTGTATTACGTTATTGATGTATACGAAGGTCCCAAGTAGACGTAGAGGACATCTTGCCAGGGATGTTTGTCAAACATTATCGCCAAGATGATAGGTTGGGTTAGGTTAGGTTACATTACGTTATTGATGTACATAAAGGTCCCACGAAGTCGTAGAAGCCAGCTCGCCAGGAATGTTGTCAAATATTACCGCCGAGATGTCAGGTTGGGTTAGGTTAGGTTATAATACGTTATTGATGTATATGAATGTCCCACGCAGACGTAGAGGAGAACTCCCCAGGAATGCTGTCAAATATTATCGCCGAGATGATAGGTCGGGTTAGGATAGTTTATATTACGTTATTGATGTATATGAATGTCCCACGCAGACGTAGAGGAGAACTCGCCAGGAATGTTGACAAATATTATCGCCGAGATGATAGGTTGGGTGTGGTTAGGTTATATTAGGATACTGATGTATATAAAGGTCCCACGGACACGTAGAGGCCAAGTCGCCAGGAATGTTGTCAGATTTTACCGCCGAGATGTCAGGTTGGGTTAGGTTAGGTTATATTACGCTATTGATGTATATGAAGGTCCTTAGTAGACGTAGAGGACAACCCGCCAGGAATGTTTGTCAAACATTATCGCCAAGATGATAGGTTGGGTTAGGTTAGGTTACATTACGTTATTGATGTACATAAAGGTCCCACGAAGTCGTAGAAGCCAGCTCGCCAGGAATGTTGTCAAATATTACCGCCGAGATGTCAGGTTGGGTTAGGTTAGGTTATAATACGTTATTGATGTATATGAATGTCCCACGCAGACGTAGAGGAGAACTCCCCAGGAATGCTGTCAAATATTATCGCCGAGATGATAGGTCGGGTTAGGATAGTTTATATTACGTTATTGATGTATATGAATGTCCCACGCAGACGTAGAGGAGAACTCGCCAGGAATGTTGACAAATATTATCGCCGAGATGATAGGTTGGGTGTGGTTAGGTTATATTAGGATACTGATGTATATAAAGGTCCCACGGACACGTAGAGGCCAAGTCGCCAGGAATGTTGTCAGATTTTACCGCCGAGATGTCAGGTTGGGTTAGGTTAGGTTATATTACGCTATTGATGTATATAAAAGTCCTACGGAGACGTAGAGGCCAACAAGCCAGGAATGTTGTCAAATAATAGCGCCGAAAGGTTAGGTTGGATTAGGTTAGGTTATATTACGTTATTGATGTATATGAAGGTCCCTAGTAGACGTAGAGGCCAACCCGCCAGGAATGTTGTCAAATATTACCGCCGAGATGTCAGGTTGGGTTAGGTTAGGTTGTATTACGTTATTGATGTATACGAAGGTCCCAAGTAGACGTAGAGGACATCTTGCCAGGGATGTTTGTCAAACATTATCGCCAAGATGATAGGTTGGGTTAGGTTAGGTTACACTACGTTATTGATGTACATAAAGGTCCCACGAAGTCGTAGAAGCCAGCTCGCCAGGAATGTTGTCAAATATTACCGCCGAGATGTCAGGTTGGCTTAGGTTAGGTTGTAATACGTTATTGATGTATATGAATGTCCCACGCAGACGTAGAGGAGAACTCCCCAGGAATGCTGTCAAATATTATCGCCGAGATGATAGGTTGGCTTAGGTTAGGTTATATTACGTTATTGATGTATACACAGGAACCACGGTGACGTAGAGTCCAACTCGCCAGGAATGTTGTCAAATTATACCGCCGAGATGTCAGGTTGGGTTAGGTTAGGTTATATTACGTCATAGACGTATACAGTGTTCCCACCGAGAAGTAGGGGCCGACAAGCAAGGAATGCGGTTAAATGGTACCACGAGAGGTTAGGTTGGGTTAGGATAGGTTATATTAGGATACCGATGTATATAAAGGTCCCACGGACACGTAGAAGCCAGCTCGCCAGGAATGTTGTCAAATATTACCGCCGAGATGTCAGGTTGGGTTAGGTTAGGTTATATTACGTTATTGATGTATACCAAGGTCCCACGTAGACGTAGATGACAACTCGCCAGGAATGTTGTCAAATATTACCGCCGATATGTCAGGTTGCGTTATGTTAGGTTATATTACGTTATTGATGTATATAAAGGTCCCACGGAGACGTAGAATCCAACTCGCCAGGAATGTCGTCAAATATTACCCCCGAGATGTCAGGTCGGGTTAGGTTAGGTTATATTACGTTATTGATGTATATGAATGTCCCACGCAGACGTAGAGGAGAACTCGCCAGGAATGTTGACAAATATTATCGCCGAGATGATGGGTTGGTTTTGGCTAGGTTATATTAGGATCCTGATGTATATAAAGGTCGCACGGACACGTAGAGACCAAGTCACCAGGAATGTTGTCAAATATTACCGCCGAGATGTCAGGTTGGGTTAGGTTAGGTTATATTACGTTATTGATGTATATAAAGGTCCCACGGAGATGTAGAGTCCAACTCGCCAGGAATGTCGTCAAATATTACCGCCGAGATGTCAGGTTGGGTTAGGTTAGGTTATATTACGTTATTGATGTATATGAAGGTCCACGTAGACGTAGAGGACAACCCGCCAGGAATGCTGTCAAATATAATCGGCAAGATGATAGGTTGGGTTAGGTTAGGTTATATTACGTTATTGATGTATATAAAGGAACCACGGTGACGTAGAGTCCAACGCGGAAGGAATGTTGTCAAATTATACCGCCGAGATGTCAGGTTGGGTTGGGTTAGGTTATATTACGTCATAGACGTATACAGTGTTCCCACCGAGAAGTAGGGGCCGACAAGCAAGGAATGCGGTTAAATGGTACCACGAGAGATTAGGTTGGGTTAGGTTAGGTTATATTAGGATACTGATGTATATAAAGGTCCCACGGACACGTAGAGGCCAACTCGCAAGGAATGTTGTCAAATTTTACGACCGAGGTGATAGGTTGGGTTAGGTTAGGTTACATTACGTTATTGATGTATATAAAGGTCCCACGGAGACGCAGAGGCCAACTCGCCAGGAATGTTGTCAAATATTACCGCCGAGGTGATAGGTTGGGTTAGATTATGTTATATTACGTTATTGACGTACATAAAGGTCCCACGAAGTCGTAGAGGCCAGCTCGCCAGGAATGTTGTCAAATATTACCGCCGAGATGTCAGGTTGGGTTAGGTTAGGTTATATTACGTTATTGATGTATATAAAGTTCCCACGGAGACGTAGAATCCAACTCGCCAGGAATGTCGTCAAATACTACCGCCGAGATGTCAGGTTGGGTTAGGTTAGGTTATATTACGTTATTGATGTATATGAATGTCCCACGCAGACGTAGAGGAGAACTCCCCAGGAATGTTGACAAATATTATCGCCGAGATGATAGGTTGGGTTTGGTTAGGTTATATTGGGATACTGATGTATATAAAGGTCCCACGGACACGTAGAGGCCAAGTCGACAGGAATGTTGTCAAATATTACCGCCGATAAGTTAGGTTGTGTTAGGTTAGGTTATATTACGTTATTGACGTACATAAAGATCCCACGGAGCCGTAGAGGCCAGCACGCCAGGAATGCTGTCAAATATTACCGCCGATATGTCAGGTTGGCTTAGGTTAGGTTACACTACGTTATTGATGTACATAAAGGTCCCACGAAGTCGTAGACGCCAGCTCGACAGGAATGTTGTCAAATATTACCGCCGAAATGATAGGTTGGGTTAGGTTAGGTTATATTACGTTATTGATGTATATAAAGGTCCCACGGAGACGTAGAATCCACCTCGCTAGGAATGTCATCAAATACTACCGCCGAGATGTCAGGTTGGGTTAGGTTAGGTTATATTACGTTATTGATGTATATGAATGTCCCACGCAGACGTAGAGGAGAACTCGCCAGGAATGTTGACAAATATTATCGCCGATATGATAGGTTGGGTTTGGTTAGGTTATATTAGGATACTAATGTATATAAAGGTGCCACGGACACGTAGAGGCCAAGTCGCCAGAACTGTTGTCAAATATTACCGCCGATAAGTTAGGTTGGTTTAGGTTAGGTTATATTACGTTATTGATGTATATAAAGGTCTCACGGAGACACAGAGGCCAACTCGCCAGGAATGTTGTCAAATATTACCGCCGACATGTCAGGTTGGGTTACGTTAGGTTATGTTGCCTTATTCATGTATATGAAGGTCCCACGCAGACGTAGAGGAAAACTCCCCAGGAATGTTGACAAATATTATCGCCGAGATGATAGGTTGGGTTAGATTAGGTTATATTACGTTATTGATGTATATAAAGGTACCACGGTGACGCAGAGGCCAAATCGCCAGGAATGTTGTCAAATATTACCGCCGAGATGTCAGGTTGGGTTAGGTTGGTTATATTGCCTTATTCATGTATATGAAGGTCCCGCGTAGACGTAGAGTCCAACTCGCCAGGATTGTTGTCAAATTTTACCGCCGAGAGGTTAGGTTGGGATGGGTTAGGTTATATTACGTTATTGATGTGTATAAAGGTCACACGGAGACGTAGTGTCCAACTGGCCAGGAATGTTGTCAAATATTACCGCCGAGATGGTAGACTGGGTTAGGTTAGGTTACACTACGTTATTGATGTACATAAAGGTCCCACGAAGTCGGAGAAGCCAGCTCGCCAGGAATGTTGCCAAATAATACCGCCGAGATGTCAGGTTGGGTTAGGTTAGGTTATATTACGTTATTGATGTAAATAAAGGTCCCACGGAGACGTAGAGGAGAACTCCCCAGGAATGCTGTCAAATATTATCGCCGAGATGATAGGTTGGCTTAGGTTAGGTTATATTACGTTATTGATGTATATACAGGAACCACGGTGACGTAGAGTCCAACTCGCCAGGAATGTTGTCAAATTATACCGCCGAGATGTCAGGTTGGGTTAGGTTAGGTTATATTACGTCATAGACGTATACAGTGTTCCCACCGAGAAGTAGGGGCCGACAAGCAAGGAATGCGGTTAAATGGTACCACGAGAGGTTAGGTTGGGTTAGGATAGGTTATATTAGGATACCGATGTATATAAAGGTCCCACGGACACGTAGAAGCCAGCTCGCCAGGAATGTTGTCAAATATTACCGCCGAGATGTCAGGTTGGGTTAGGTTAGGTTATATTACGTTATTGATGTATACGAAGGTCCCACGTAGACGTAGAGGACAATTTGCCAGGAATGTTGTCAAATATTACCGCCGAGATGATTGGTTGGGTTAGATTAGGTTATATTACGTTATTGATGTATATAAAGGTACCACGGTGACGTAGAGGCCAACTCGCCAGGAATGTTGTCAAATATTACCGCCGAGATGTCAGGTTGGGTTAGGTTGGTTATATTGCCTTATTCATGTATATGAAGGTCCCACGTAGACGTAGAGTCCAACTCGCCAGGATTGTTGTCAAATTTTACCGCCGAGAAGTTAGGTTGGGATGGGTTAGGTTATATTACGTTATTTATGTGTATACAGGTCTCACGGAGACGTAGTGTCCAACTCGCCAGGAATGTTGTCAAATATTACCGCCGAGATGGTAGACTGGGTTAGGTTAGGTTACACTACGTTATTGATGTACATAAAGGTCCCACGAAGTCGTAGAAGCCAGTTCGCCAGGAATGTTGTCAAATATTACCGCCGAGATGTCAGGTTGGGTTAGGTTAGGTTATATTACGTTATTGATGTAAATAAAGGTCCCACGGAGACGTAGAATCCAACTCGCTAGGAATGTCGTCAAATACTAGCGCCGAGATGTCAGGTTGGGTTAGGTTAGGTTATATTACGTTATTGATGTATATCAAGGTCCCACGTAGACGTAGAGGACAACCCGCCAGGAATGTTGTCTAATATTAATGCCGAGATCTTAGGTTGGGTTAGGTTAGGTTATATTACGCTATTGATGTATATAAAAGTCCTACGGAGACGTAGAGGCCAACAAGCCAGGAATGTTGTCAAATAA
This sequence comes from Xylocopa violacea, assembly GCA_963969225.1. Lineage (NCBI taxonomy): Eukaryota > Metazoa > Arthropoda > Insecta > Hymenoptera > Apidae > Xylocopa > Xylocopa violacea. The sequence goes on from CAXAJV010000665.1 coordinate 121,634, forward strand.
TAGCGCCGAAAGGTTAGGTTGGATTAGGTTAGGTTATATTACGTTATTGATGTATATGAAGGTCCCTAGTAGACGTAGAGGCCAACCCGCCAGGAATGTTGTCAAATATTACCGCCGAGATGTCAGGTTGGGTTAGGTTAGGTTGTATTACGTTATTGATGTATACGAAGGTCCCAAGTAGACGTAGAGGACATCTTGCCAGGGATGTTTGTCAAACATTATCGCCAAGATGATAGGTTGGGTTAGGTTAGGTTACATTACGTTATTGATGTACATAAAGGTCCCACGAAGTCGTAGAAGCCAGCTCGCCAGGAATGTTGTCAAATATTACCGCCGAGATGTCAGGTTGGGTTAGGTTAGGTTATAATACGTTATTGATGTATATGAATGTCCCACGCAGACGTAGAGGAGAACTCCCCAGGAATGCTGTCAAATATTATCGCCGAGATGATAGGTCGGGTTAGGATAGTTTATATTACGTTATTGATGTATATGAATGTCCCACGCAGACGTAGAGGAGAACTCGCCAGGAATGTTGACAAATATTATCGCCGAGATGATAGGTTGGGTGTGGTTAGGTTATATTAGGATACTGATGTATATAAAGGTCCCACGGACACGTAGAGGCCAAGTCGTCAGGAATGTTGTCAGATTTTACCGCCGAGATGTCAGGTTGGGTTAGGTTAGGTTATATTACGCTATTGATGTATATGAAGGTCCTTAGTAGACGTAGAGGACAACCCGCCAGGAATGTTTGTCAAACATTATCGCCAAGATGATAGGTTGGGTTAGGTTAGGTTACATTACGTTATTGATGTACATAAAGGTCCCACGAAGTCGTAGAAGCCAGCTCGCCAGGAATGATGCCAAATATTACCGCCGAGATGTCAGGTTGGGTTAGGTTAGGTTATATTACGTTATTGATGGATACGAAGGTCCCACGTAGACGTAGAGGACAACTTGCCAGGAATGTTGTCAAATATTACCGCCGAGATGATTGGTTGGGTTAGATTAGGTTATATTACGTTATTGATGTATATAAAGGTACCACGGTGACGTAGAGGCCAACTCGCCAGGAATGTTGCCAAATATTACCTCCGAGATGTCAGGTTGGGTTAGGTTGGTTATATTGCCTTATTCATGTATATGAAGGTCCCACGTAGAGGTAGAGTCCAACTCGCCAGGATTGTTGTCAAATTTTACAGCCGAGAGGTTAGGTTGGGATGGGTTAGGTTATATTACGTTATTGATGTGTATAAAGGTCACACGGAGACGTAGTGTCCAACTCGCCAGGAATGTTGTCAAATATTACCGCCGAGATGGTAGACTGGGTTAGGTTAGGTTACACTACGTTATTGATGTACATAAAGGTCCCACGAAGTCGTAGAAGCCAGCTCGCCAGGAATGTTGTCAAATATTACCGCCGAGATGTCAGGTTGGCTTAGGTTAGGTTGTAATACGTTATTGATGTATATGAATGTCCCACGCAGACGTAGAGGACAACTCGCCAGGAATGTTCTCAAATATTATCGCCGAGATGATAGGTTGGGTTACGTTAGGTTTTATTACGCTATTGATGTATATGAAGGTCCTTAGTAGACGTAGAGAACAACCCGCCAGGAATGTTTGTCAAACATTATCGCCGAGATGATAGGTTGGGTTAGGTTAGGTGACATTACGTTATTGACGTATATGAAGGTCCCACGTAGACGTAGAGGACAACTCGCCAGGAATGATGTCAAATATTATCGCCGAGATGATAGATTGGGTTAGGTTAGGTTATATTAGGTTATTGATGTATATAAAGGTCCCACGGAGATGTAGAGGCCAACTCGCCAGGAATGTTGTCAAATATTACCGCCGAGATGTCAGGTTGGGTTAGGTTAGGTTACATTACGTTATTGATGTATACGAAGGTCCCACGTAGTCGTAGAGGACAACTCGCCAGGAATGTTGTCAAATATTACCGCCGAGATGATAGGTTGGGTTAGATTAGGTTATATTACGTTATTGATATATATAAAGGTACCACGGAGGCGTAGAGTCCAACTCGCCAGGAATGTTGTCAGATTTTACCGCCGAGATGATAGGTTGGGTTAGGTTTGGTTATATTACGTTATTGATGTATATGAAGGTCCCTAGTAGACGTAGAGGCCAACCCGCCAGGAATGTTGTCAAATATTACCGCCGAGATGTCAGGTTGGGTTAGGTTAGGTTATATTACGTTATTGATGTATACGAAGGTCCCAAGTAGACGTAGAGGACAACTTGCCAAGAATGTTGTCAAATATTACCGCCGAGATGATAGGTTGGGTTAGATTAGGTTATATTACGTTATTGATGTATATAAATGAACCACGGTGACGTAGAGTCCAACTCGCCAGGAATGTTGTCAAACTATACCGCCGAGATGTCAGGTTGGGTTAGGTTAGGTTATATTACGTCATAGACGTATACAGTGTTCCCACCGAGAAGTAGGGGACGACGAGCAAGGAATGCGGTTAAATGGTACCACGAGAGATTAGGTTGGGTTAGGTTAGGTTATATTAGGATACTGATGTATATAAAGGTCCCACGGACACGTAGAGGCCAACTCGCAAGAAATGTTGTCAAATTTTACCCCCGAGGTGATAGGTTGGGTTAGCTTAGGTTACATTACGTTATTGATGTATACGAAGGTCCCACGTAGACGGAGAGTACAACTCGCCAGGAATGTTGTTAAATGTTACCGCCGAGGTGATATGTTGGGTTAGATTATGTTATATTACGTTATTGACCTACATAAAGGTCCCACGGAGTCGTAGAGGGCAGCTCGCCAGGAATGCTGTCAAACTATACCGCCGAGATGTCAGGTTGGGTTAGGTTAGGTTATATTACGTCATAGACGTATACAGTGTTCCCACCGAGAAGTAGGGGACGACGAGCAAGGAATGCGGTTAAATGGTACCACGAGAGATTAGGTTGGGTTAGGTTAGGTTATATTAGGATACTGATGTATATAAAGGTCCCACGGACACGTAGAGGCCAACTCGCAAGAAATGTTGTCAAATTTTACCCCCGAGGTGATATGTTGGGTTAGCTTAGGTTACATTACGTTATTGATGTATACGAAGGTCCCACGTAGACGGAGAGTACAAATCGCCAGGAATGTTGTCAAATATTACTGCCGAGATGTCAGATTGGGTTAGGTTAGGTTATATTACGTTATTGATGTATATAAAGGTCCCACGAAGTCGTAGAAGCCAGCTCGCCAAGAATGTTGTCAAATATTACCGCCGAGATGTCAGGTTGGGTTAGGTTAGGTTATATTACGTTATTGATGTATATAAAGGTCCCACGGAGACGTAGAGGCCACCTCGCCAGGAATGTTGTCAGATTTTACCGCCGAGATGTCAGGTTGGGTTAGATTAGGTTATATTACGTTATTGATGTATATGAATGTCCCACGTAGACGTAGAGGACAACTCGCCAGGAATGTTCTCAAATATTATCACCGAGATGATAGGTTGGGTTAGGTTAGGTTATATTACGTTATTGATGCATATATGGGTACCACGGAGACGTAGAGTCCAACTCGCCAGGAATCTTGTCAAATATTACCGCCGAGGTGATAGGTTGGGTTAGATTATGTTATATTACGTTATTGACGTACATAAAGGTCCCACGGAGTCGTAGAGGGCAGCTCGCCAGGAATGTTGTCAGATTTTACCCCCGAGATATCAGGTTGGGTTAGCTTAGGTTATATTACGTTATTGATGTATTAAGGGTGCCACGGAGACGTAGAATCCAACACGCCAGGAATGTCGTCAAATATTACCGCTGAGATGTCTGGTTGGGTTAGGATAGTTTATATTACGTTATTGATGTATATGAATGTCCCACGCAGACGTAGAGGAGAACTCCCCAGGAATGTTGACAAATATTATCGCCGAGATAATAGGTTGGGTTTGGTTAGTTTATATTAGAATACTAATGTATGTAAAGGTCCCACGGACACGTAGAGGCCAAGTCGCCAGGAATGTTGTCAAATATTACCGCCGATAAGTTAGGTTGGGTTAGGTTAGGTTATATTGCGTCATAGACGTATACAGTGTTCCCACCGAGAAGTAGGGGACGACAAGCAAGGAATGCGGTTAAATGGTACCACGAGAGATTAGGTTGAGTTAGGTTAGGTTATATTACGTTATTGATGTATATCAAGGTCCCACGTAGACGTAGAGGACAACCCGCCAGGAATGCAGTCAAATATAATCGGCAAGATGATAGGTTGGGTTAGGATAGGTTATATTACGTTATTGATGTATATAAAGGTACCACGGTGACGTAGAGTCCAACTCGCCAGGAATGTTGTGAGATTTTACCGCCGAGATGATAGGTTGGGTTAGGTTTGGTTATATTACGTTATTGATGTATATGAAGGTCCCTAGTAGACGTAGAGCCCAACCCGCCAGGAATGTTGTCAAATATTACCGCCGAGATGTCAGGTTGGGTAAGGTTAGGTTATATTACGTTATTGATGTATACGAAGGTCCCACGGAGACGTAGAGGCCAGCACGCCAGGAATGCTGTCAAATATTACCGCCGAGATGTCAGGTTGGGATAGGTTAGGTTATATTACGTTATTGATGTATATAAAGGTCTCACGCAGACGTAGAATCCAACACGCCAGGATTGTCGTCAAATATTACCGCTGAGATGTCAGGTTGGGTTGGGTTAGGTTATATTACGTTATTGATGCATATGAATGTCCCACGTAGACGTAGAGGAGAACTCGCCAGGAATGTTGACAAATATTATTGCCGAGATGATGGGTTGGGTTTGGTTAGGTTATATTAGGATACTGATGTATATAAAGGTCGCACGGACACGTAGAGGCCAAGTCGCCAGGAATGTTGTCAAATATTACCGCCGATAAGTTAGGTTGGGTTAGGTTAGGTTATATAAGGATACTGATGTATATAAAGGACCCACGGACACGTAGAGGCCAAGTCGCCAGGAATGCTGTCAAATATTACCGCTGAGTTATCAGGTTGGATTAGGTTAGGTTATATTACGTTATTGATGTATATAAAGGTCCCACGGAGACGTAGAATCCAACTCGCCAGGAATGTCGTCAAATACTACCGCCGAGATGTCAGGTTGGGTTAGGTTAGGTTATATTACGTTATTGATGTATATCAAGGTCCCACGTAGACGTAGAGGACAACCCGCCAGGAATGCAGTCAAATATAATCGGCAAGATGATAGTTTGGGTTAGGATAGGTTATATTACGTTATTGATGTATATAAAGGTCTCACGGAGACGTAGAATCCAACACGCCAGGATTGTCGTCAAATATTACCGCTGAGATGTCAGGTTGGGTTAGGTTAGGTTATATTACGTTATTGATATATATGAAGGTCCCTAGTAGACGTAGAGCCCAACCCGCCAGGAATGTTGTCAAATATTACCGCCGAGATGTCAGGTTGGGTAAGGTTAGGTTATATTACGTTATTGATGTATACGAAGGTCCCACGGAGACGTAGAGGCCAAGTCGCCAGGAATGTTGTCAAATATTACCGCCGATAAGTTAGGTTTGGTTAGGTTAGGTTATATTACTTTATTGATGTATATAAAGGTACCACGGAGACGTAAAGGCCAACTCGCCAGGAATGTTGTCAAATATTTCCGCCGATAAGTTAGGTTGGCTTAGGTTAGGTTATATTACGTTATTGATGTATATGAAGGTCCCTAGTGGACGTAGAGGCCAACCCGCCAGGAATGTTGTCAAATATTACCGCCGAGATGTCAGGTTGGGTTAGGTTAGGTTATATTACGTTATTGATGTATACGAAGGTCCCAAGTAGACGTAGAGGACAACTTGCCAAGAATGTTGTCAAATATTACCGCCGAGATGATAGGTTGGGTTAGATTAGGTTATATTACGTTATTGATGTATATAAAGGTCCCACGGAGACATAGAGGCCAACTCGCCAGGAGTGTTGTCAAATATTACCGTCGAGATGTCAGGTTGGGCTAGGTTAGGTTATATTACGTTATTGATGTATATAAAGGTCCCACGGAGACGTAGAGGACAACTTGCCAGGAATGTTGTCAAATATTACCGCCGAGATGATAGGTTGGGTTAGATTAGGTTATATTACGTTATTGATGTATATAAATGAACCACGGTGACGTAGAGTCCAACTCGCCAGGAATGTTGTCAAACTATACCGCCGAGATGTCAGGTTGGGTTAGGTTAGGTTATATTACGTCATAGACGTATACAGTGTTCCCACCGAGAAGTAGGGGACGACGAGCAAGGAATGCGGTTAAATGGTACCACGAGAGATTAGGTTGGGTTAGGTTAGGTTATATTAGGATACT
>CAXAJV010000666.1:0-82000 GCA_963969225.1 Xylocopa violacea
ATGTGGTCAAATATTACCGCCGAGATGTTAGGTTGGGTTAGGTTAGGTTATATTACGTTATAGATGTATTTAAAGGTCCCGCGGAGACGTAGAGGCCAGCAAGCCAGGAATGTGATCAAATATTACCGCCGAGAAGTTAGGTTGGGTTAGGTTAGGTTACATTACGTTATTGATGTATATAAAGGTCCCACGGAGACGTAGATGCCAGCAAGCCAGGAATGTGGTCAAATATTACCGCCGAGATGTTAGGTTGGGTTAGGTTAGGTTATATTACGTTATAGATGTATTTAAAGGTCCCGCGGAGACGTAGAGGCCAGCAAGCCAGGAATGTGATCAAATATTACCGCCGAGATGTTAGGTTGGGTTAGGTTAGGTTATATTACGTTATTGATGTGTAAAAAGATCCCACGGAGACGGAGAAGCCAACTCGCCAGGAATGTTGTCAAATATTACCGCCGAGATGTTAGGTTGGGTTAGGTTGGGTTATATTACGTTATGGATGTCTATAAAGGTACCACGGTGACGTAGAGGCCAACTGGCCAGGAATTTTTTCAAATATAACCGCCGAGATGATAGGTTGGGTTAGGTTAGGTTATATTACGTTATTGATGTATATAATGGTCCCACGGAGACGTAGATGCCAACAAGCCAGGAATGTGGTCAAATATTACCGCCGAGATGATAGACTGGGTTAGCCTAGCTTATACTATGTTATTGTTGTATATAAAGGTCCGACGGAGACGTATAGGCCAACTCGCCAGGAATGTTGTCAAATATTACCGCCGAGATGATAGGTTGGGTTAGGTTAGGTTATATTACGTTATTGATGTATATGAAGGTCAAACCGAGACGTAGAGGCCAACTCGCCAGGAATGTTGTCAAATATTACCGCCGAGATGTTAGGTTGGGTTAGGTTAGGTTATATTACGTTATTGATGTATATAAAGGTCCCACGGAGACGTAGATGCCAGCAAGCCAGGAATGTGGTCAAATATTACCGCCGAGATGTTAGGTTGGGTTAGGTCAGGTTATATTACGTTATTGATGTATATAAAGGTCCCACGGAGACGTAGATGCCAACAAGCCAGGAATGTGGTCAAATATTACCGCCGAGATGTTATTTTAGGTTAGGATAGGTTATATTACGTTATTGATGTGTATAAATGTACCACGGAGGCGTAGAGGCCAACTCGCCATGAATGTTTTCAAATATTACCGCCGAGATGTTAGGTTGGGTTAGGTTAGGTTATATCACGTTATAGATGTATATAAAGGTCCCGCGGAGACGTAGAGGCCAGCAAGCCAGGAATGTTGTCAAATATTACCGCCGAGATGATAGGTTGGGTTAGGTTAGGTTATATTACGTTATTGATGTATATGAAGGTCCCACGGAGACGTAGAGGCCAACTCGCCAGGTATGTTGTCAAATATTACCGCCGAGATGATAGGTTGGGTTAGGTTAGGTTATATTACGTTATAGATGTATATAAAGTTCCCACGGAGACGTGGAGGCCAACTCGCCAGGAATGTTGTCAAATATTACCGCCGAGATGTTAGGTTGGGTTAGGTTAGGTTATATTACGTTATTGATGTATATAAAGGTCCCACGGAGACGTAGATGCCAGCAAGCCAGGAATGTGGTCAAATATTACCGCCGAGATGTTAGGTTGGGTTAGGTTAGGTTATATTACGTTATAGATGTATTTAAAGATCCCGCGGAGACGTAGAGGCCAGCAAGCCAGGAATGTGATCAAATATTACCGCCGAGATGTTAGGTTGGGTTAGGTTAGGTTATATTACGTTATTGATGTATATAAAGGTCCCACGGAGACGTAGATGGCAGCAAGCCAGGAATGTGGTCAAATATTACCGCCGAGATGTTAGGTTGGGTTAGGTTAGGTTATATTACGTTATAGATGTATTTAAAGGTCCCGCGGAGACGTAGAGGCCAGCAAGCCAGGAATGTGATCAAATATTACCGCCGAGATGTTAGGTTGGGTTAGGTTAGGTTATATTACGTTATTGATGTGTAAAAAGATCCCACGGAGACGGAGAAGCCAACTCGCCAGGAATGTTGTCAAATATTACCGCCGAGATGTTAGGTTGGGTTAGGTTGGGTTATATTACGTTATGGATGTCTATAAAGGTACCACGGTGACGTAGAGGCCAACTGGCCAGGAATTTTTTCAAATATAACCGCCGAGATGTTAGGTTGGGTTAGGTTAGGTTATATCACGTTATAGATGTATATAAAGGTCCCGCGGAGACGTAGAGGCCAGCAAGCCAGGAATGTGATCAAATATTACCGCCGAGATGTTAGGTTGGTTTAGGTTAGGTTATATTACGTTATTGATGTATATAAAGGTCCCACGGAGACGTATAGGCCAACTCGCCAGGAATGTTGTCAAATATTACCGCCGAGATGATAGGTTGGGTTATGTTAGGTTATATTACGTTATTGATGTATATGAAGGTCAAACCGAGACGTAGAGGCCAACTCGCCAGGAATGTTGTCAAATATTACCGCCGAGATGTTAGGTTGGGTTAGGTTAGGTTATATTACGTTATTGATGTGTATAAAGGTCCCACGGAGACGTAGATGCCAGCAAGCCAGGAATGTGGTCAAATATTACCGCCGAGATGTTAGGTTGGGTTAGGTTAAGTTATATTACGTTATAGATGTATTTAAAGGTCCCGCGGAGACGTAGAGGCCAGCAAGCCAGGAATGTGATCAAATATTACCGCCGAGATGTTAGGTTGGTTTAGGTTAGGTTATATTACGTTATTGATGTATATAAAGGTCCCACGGAGACGTATAGGCCAACTCGCCAGGAATGTTGTCAAATATTACCGCCGAGATGATAGGTTGGGTTATGTTAGGTTATATTACGTTATTGATGTATATGAAGGTCAAACCGAGACGTAGAGGCCAACTCGCCAGGAATGTTGTCAAATATTACCGCCGAGATGTTAGGTTGGGTTAGGTTAGGTTATATTACGTTATTGATGTGTATAAAGGTCCCACGGAGACGTAGATGCCAGCAAGCCAGGAATGTGGTCAAATATTACCGCCGAGATGTTAGGTTGGGTTAGGTTAAGTTATATTACGTTATAGATGTATTTAAAGGTCCCGCGGAGACGTAGAGGCCAGCGAGCCAGGAATGTGATCAAATATTACCGCCGAGATGTTAGGTTGGGTTAGGTTAGGTTATATTACGTTATGGATGTATATAAAGGTCCCACGGAGACGTAGAGGCCAACAAGCCAGGAATGTGTTCAAATATTACCGCCGATATGTTAGGTTGGGTTAGGTTAGGTTATATTACGTTATGGATGTATATAAAGGTCCCACGGAGACGTAGAGGCCAACAAGCCAGGAATGTGTTCAAATATTACCGCCGAGATGTTAGGTTGGGTTAGGTTAGGTTATATTACGTTATTGGTGTATAGAAAGATCCCACGGAGACGTAGAGGCCAACTCGCCAGGAATGTTGTCAAATATTACCGCCGAGATGTTAGGTTGGGTTAGGTTAGGTTATATTACGTTATGGATGTATATAAAGGTCCCACGGAGACGTAGAGGCCAACAAGCCAGGAATGTGTTCAAATATTACCGCCGAGATGTTAGGTTGGGTTAGGTTAGGTTATATTACGTTATTGGTGTATAGAAAGATCCCACGGAGACGTAGAGGCCAACTCGCCAGGAATGTTGTCAAATATTACCGCCGAGATGTTAGCTTGGGTTAGGTTAGGTTATATTACGTTATAGATGTATTTAAAGGTCCCACGGTGACGTAGAGGCCAACTCGCCAGGAATGTTTTCAAATATTACCGCCGAGATGTTAGGTTGGGTTAGGTTAGGTTATATCACGTTATAGATGTATATAAAGGTCCCGCGGAGACGTAGAGGCCAGCAAGCCAGGAATGTTGTCAAATATTACCGCCGAGATGATAGGTTGGGTTAGGTTAGGTTATATTACGTTATTGATGTATATGAAGGTCCCACGGAGACGTAGAGGCCAACTCGCCAGGTATGTTGTCAAATATTACCGCCGAGATGATAGGTTGGGTTAGGTTAGGTTATATTACGTTATTGATGTATATAATGGTCCCACGGAGACGTAGATGCCAACAAGCCAGGAATGTGGTCAAATATTACCGCCGAGATGATAGACTGGGTTAGCCTAGCTTATACTATGTTATTGTTGTATATAAAGGTCCGACGGAGACGTATAGGCCAACTCGCCAGGAATGTTGTCAAATATTACCGCCGAGATGATAGGTTGGGTTAGGTTAGGTTATATTACGTTATTGATGTATATGAAGGTCAAACCGAGACGTAGAGGCCAACTCGCCAGGAATGTTGTCAAATATTACCGCCGAGATGTTAGGTTGGGTTAGGTTAGGTTATATTACGTTATTGATGTATATAAATGTCCCACGGAGACGTAGATGCCAGCAAGCCAGGAATGTGGTCAAATATTACCGCCGAGATGTTAGGTTGGGTTAGGTTAGGTTATATTACGTTATAGATGTATTTAAAGGTCCCGCGGAGACGTAGAGGCCAGCAAGCCAGGAATGTGATCAAATATTACCGCCGAGAAGTTAGGTTGGGTTAGGTTAGGTTACATTACGTTATTGATGTATATAAAGGTCCCACGGAGACGTAGATGCCAGCAAGCCAGGAATGTGGTCAAATATTACCGCCGAGATGTTAGGTTGGGTTAGGTTAGGTTATATTACGTTATAGATGTATTTAAAAGTCCCGCGGAGACGTAGAGGCCAGCAAGCCAGGAATGTGATCAAATATTACCGCCGAGATGTTAGGTTGGGTTAGGTTAGGTTATATTACGTTATTGATGTGTAAAAAGATCCCACGGAGACGGAGAAGCCAACTCGCCAGGAATGTTGTCAAATATTACCGCCGAGATGTTAGGTTGGGTTAGGTTGGGTTATATTACGTTATGGATGTCTATAAAGGTACCACGGTGACGTAGAGGCCAACTGGCCAGGAATTTTTTCAAATATAACCGCCGAGATGATAGGTTGGGTTAGGTTAGGTTATATTACGTTATTGATGTATATAATGGTCCCACGGACACGTAGATGCCAACAAGCCAGGAATGTGGTCAAATATTACCGCCGAGATGATAGACTGGGTTATCCTAGCTTATACTATGTTATTGTTGTATATAAAGGTCCGACGGAGACGTATAGGCCAACTCGCCAGGAATGTTGTCAAATATTACCGCCGAGATGATAGGTTGGGTTAGGTTAGGTTATATTACGTTATTGATGTATATGAAGGTCAAACCGAGACGTAGAGGCCAACTCGCCAGGAATGTTGTCAAATATTACCGCCGAGATGTTAGGTTGGGTTAGGTTAGGTTATATTACGTTATTGATGTATATAAAGGTCCCACGGAGACGTAGATGCCAGCAAGCCAGGAATGTGGTCAAATATTACCGCCGAGATGTTAGGTTGGGTTAGGTCAGGTTATATTACGTTATTGATGTATATAAAGGTCCCACGGAGACGTAGATGCCAACAAGCCAGGAATGTGGTCAAATATTACCGCCGAGATGTTATTTTAGGTTAGGATAGGTTATATTACGTTATTGATGTGTATAAATGTACCACGGAGGCGTAGAGGCCAACTCGCCATGAATGTTTTCAAATATTACCGCCGAGATGTTAGGTTGGGTTAGGTTAGGTTATATTACGTTATAGATGTATTTAATGGTCCCGCGGAGACGTAGAGGCCAACAAGCCAGGAATGTGTTCAAATATTACCGCCGAGATGTTAGGTTGGGTTAGGTTAGGTTATATTACGTTATTGGTGTATAGAAAGATCCCACGGAGACGTAGAGGCCAACTCGCCAGGAATGTTGTCAAATATTACCGCCGAGATGTTAGGTTGGGTTAGGTTAGGTCATATTACGTTATGGATGTATATAAAGGTCCCACGGAGACGTAGAGGCCAACAAGCCAGGAATGTGTTCAAATATTACCGCCGAGATGTTAGGTTGGGTTAGGTTAGGTTATATTACGTTATTGGTGTATAGAAAGATCCCACGGAGACGTAGAGGCCAACTCGCCAGGAATGTTGTCAAATATTACCGCCGAGATGTTAGCTTGGGTTAGGTTAGGTTATATTACGTTATGGATGTCTATAAATGTCCCACGGTGACGTAGAGGCCAACTCGCCAGGAATGTTTTCAAATATTACCGCCGAGATGTTAGGTTGGGTTAGGTTAGGTTATATCACGTTATAGATGTATATAAAGGTCCCGCGGAGACGTAGAGGCCAGCAAGCCAGGAATGTTGTCAAATATTACCGCCGAGATGATAGGTTGGGTTAGGTTAGGTTATATTACGTTATTGATGTATATGAAGGTCCCACGGAGACGTAGAGGCCAACTCGCCAGGTATGTTGTCAAATATTACCGCCGAGATGATAGGTTGGGTTAGGTTAGGTTATATTACGTTATTGATGTATATGAAGGTCAAACCGAGACGTAGAGGCCAACTCGCCAGGAATGTTGTCAAATATTACCGCCGAGATGTTAGGTTGGGTTAGGTTAGGTTATATTACGTTATTGATGTATATAAAGGTCCCACGGAGACGTAGATGCCAGCAAGCCAGGAATGTGGTCAAATATTACCGCCGAGATGTTAGGTTGGGTTAGGTTAGGTTATATTACGTTATAGATGTATTTAAAGGTCCCGCGGAGACGTAGAGGCCAGCAAGCCAGGAATGTGATCAAATATTACCGCCGAGAAGTTAGGTTGGGTTAGGTTAGGTTACATTACGTTATTGATGTATATAAAGGTCCCACGGAGACGTAGATGCCAGCAAGCCAGGAATGTGGTCAAATATTACCGCCGAGATGTTAGGTTGGGTTAGGTTAGGTTATATTACGTTATAGATGTATTTAAAGGTCCCGCGGAGACGTAGAGGCCAGCAAGCCAGGAATGTGATCAAATATTACCGCCGAGATGTTAGGTTGGGTTAGGTTAGGTTATATTACGTTATTGATGTGTAAAAAGATCCCACGGAGACGGAGAAGCCAACTCGCCAGGAATGTTGTCAAATATTACCGCCGAGATGTTAGGTTGGGTTAGGTTGGGTTATATTACGTTATGGATGTCTATAAAGGTACCACGGTGACGTAGAGGCCAACTGGCCAGGAATTTTTTCAAATATAACCGCCGAGATGATAGGTTGGGTTAGGTTAGGTTATATTACGTTATTGATGTATATAATGGTCCCACGGAGACGTAGATGCCAACAAGCCAGGAATGTGGTCAAATATTACCGCCGAGATGATAGACTGGGTTAGCCTAGCTTATACTATGTTATTGTTGTATATAAAGGTCCGACGGAGACGTATAGGCCAACTCGCTAGGAATGTTGTCAAATATTACCGCCGAGATGATAGGTTGGGTTAGGTTAGGTTATATTACGCTATTGATGTATATGAAGGTCAAACCGAGACGTAGAGGCCAACTCGCCAGGAATGTTGTCAAATATTACCGCCGAGATGTTAGGTTGGGTTAGGTTAGGTTATATTACGTTATTGATGTATATAAAGGTCCCACGGAGACGTAGATGCCAGCAAGCCAGGAATGTGGTCAAATATTACCGCCGAGATGTTAGGTTGGGTTAGGTCAGGTTATATTACGTTATTGATGTATATAAAGGTCCCACGGAGACGTAGATGCCAACAAGCCAGGAATGTGGTCAAATATTACCGCCGAGATGTTATTTTAGGTTAGGATAGGTTATATTACGTTATTGATGTGTATAAATGTACCACGGAGGCGTAGAGGCCAACCCGCCATGAATGTTTTCAAATATTACCGCCGAGATGTTAGGTTGGGTTAGGTTAGGTTATATTACGTTATAGATGTATTTAATGGCCCGCGGAGACGTAGAGGCCAACAAGCCAGGAATGTGTTCAAATATTACCGCCGAGATGTTAGGTTGGGTTAGGTTAGGTTATATTACGTTATTGGTGTATAGAAAGATCCCACGGAGACGTAGAGGCCAACTCGCCAGGAATGTTGTCAAATATTACCGCCGAGATGTTAGGTTGGGTTAGGTTAGGTTATATTACGTAATGGATGTATATAAAGGTGCCACGGAGACGTAGAGGCCAACAAGCCAGGAATGTGTTCAAATAATACCGCCGAGATGTTAGGTTGGGTTAGGTTAGGTTATATTACGTTATTGGTGTATAGAAAGATCCCACGGAGACGTAGAGGCCAACTCGCCAGGAATGTTGTCAAATATTACCGCCGAGATGTTAGCTTGGGTTAGGTTAGGTTATATTACGTTATGGATGTCTATAAATGTCCCACGGTGACGTAGAGGCCAACTCGCCAGGAATGTTTTCAAATATTACAGCCGAGATGTTAGGTTGGGTTAGGTTAGGTTATATCACGTTATAGATGTATATAAAGGTCCCGCGGAGACGTAGAGGCCAGCAAGCCAGGAATGTTGTCAAATATTACCGCCGAGATGATAGGTTGGGTTAGGTTAGGTTATATTACGTTATTGATGTATATGAAGGTCCCACGGAGACGTATAGGCCAACTCGCCAGGAATGTTGTCAAATATTACCGCCGAGATGATAGGTTGGGTTAGGTTAGGTTATATTACGTTATTGATGTATATGAAGGTCAAACCGAGACGTAGAGGCCAACTCGCCAGGAATGTTGTCAAATATTACCGCCGAGATGTTAGGTTGGGTTAGGTTAGGTTATATTACGTTATTGATGTATATAAAGGTCCCACGGAGACGTAGATGCCAGCAAGCCAGGAATGTGGTCAAATATTACCGCCGAGATGTTAGGTTGGGTTAGGTTAGGTTATATTACGTTATAGATGTATTTAAAGGTCCCGCGGAGACGTAGAGGCCAGCAAGCCAGGAATGTGATCAAATATTACCGCCGAGATGTTAGGTTGGGTTAGGTTAGGTTATATTACGTTATTGATGTATATAAAGGTCCCACGGAGACGTAGATGCCAGCAAGCCAGGAATGTGGTCAAATATTACCGCCGAGATGTTAGGTTGGGTTAGGTTAGGTTATATTACGTTATAGATGTATTTAAAGGTCCCGCGGAGACGTAGAGGCCAGCAAGCCAGGAATGTGATCAAATATTACCGCCGAGATGTTAGGTTGGGTTAGGTTAGGTTATATTACGTTATTGATCTGTAAAAAGATCCCACGGAGACGGAGAAGCCAACTCGCCAGGAATGTTGTCAAATATTACCGCCGAGATGTTAGGTTGGGTTAGGTTGGGTTATATTACGTTATGGATGTCTATAAAGGTACCACGGTGACGTAGAGGCCAACTGGCCAGGAATTTTTTCAAATATAACCGCCGAGATGTTAGGTTGGGTTAGGTTAGGTTATATCACGTTATAGATGTATATAAAGGTCCCGCGGAGACGTAGAGGCCAGCAAGCCAGGAATGTGATCAAATATTACCGCCGAGATGTTAGGTTGGGTTAGGTTAGGTTATATTACGTTATAGATATATATAAAGATCCCACGGGGACGTAGAGGCCAACTCGCCAGGCATGTTGTCAAATATTACCGCCGAGATGTTAGGTTGGGTTAGGTTAGGTTATATTACGTTATAGATGTATTTAAAGGTCCCGCGGAGACGTAGAGACCAACAAGCCAGGAATGTGTTCAAATATTACCGCCGAGATGTCAGGTTGGGATAGGTTAGGTTATATTACGTTATAGATGTATTTAAAGGTCCCGCGGAGAAGTAGAGGCCAACAAGCCAGGAATGTGATCAAATATTACCGCCGAAATGTTAGATTGGGTTAGGTTAGGTTATATTACGTTATTGGTGTATAGAAAGATCCCACGGAGACGTAGAGGCCAACTCGCCAGGAATGTTGTCAAATATTATCACCGAGATGTTAGGTTGGGTTAGGTCAGGTTATATTACGTTATTGATGTATATAAAGGTCCCACGGAGACGTAGATGCCAACAAGCCAGGAATGTGGTCAAATATTACCGCCGAGATGTTAGTTTGGGTTAGGTTAGGTTATATTGCGTTATTGATGTATATAAAGGTCCCACGGAAACGTAGAGGCCAACTAGCCAGGTATGTTTTCAAATATTACCGCCGAGATGTTAGATTGGGTTAGCCTAGCTTATACTATGTTATTGTTGTATATAAAGGTCCGACGGAGACGTATAGGCCAACTCGCCAGGAATGTTGTCAAATATTACCGCCGAGATGATAGGTTGGGTTATTTTAGGTTATATTACGTTATTGATGTATATGAAGGTCAAACCGAGACGTAGAGGCCAACTCGCCAGGAATGTTGTCAAATATTACCGCCGAGATGTTAGGTTGGGTTAGGTTAGGTTATATTACGTTATAGATGTATATAAAGGTCCCACGGAGACGTAGAGTCCAACTCGCCATGAATGTTTTCAAATATTACCGCCGAGATGTTAGGTTCGGTTAGGTTAGGTTATATTACTTTATTGATGTATAAAAATATCCCACGGAGACGTAGAGGCCAACTCGCCAGGTATGTTTTCAAATACTACCGCCGAGATGTTAGCTTGGGTTAGGTTAGGTTATATTACGTTATTGATGTGTAAAAAGATCCCACGTAGACGGAGAAGCCAACTCGCCAGGAATGTTGTCGAATATTACCGCCGAGATGTTAGGTTGGGTTAGGTTAGGTTATATTACGTTATAGATGTATATAAAGGTCCCACGGAGACGTAGAGGCCAGCAAGCCAGGAATGTGATCAAATATTACCGCCGAGATGTTAGGTTGGGTTAGGTTAGGTTATATTACGTTATTGATGTGTAAAAAGATCCCACGGAGACGGAGAAGCCAACTCGCCAGGAATGTTGTCAAATATTACCGCCGAGATGTTAGGTTGGGTTAGGTTAGGTTATGTAACGTTATGGATGTATATAAAGGTCCCACGTAGGCGTAGAGGCTAACTCGCCAGGAATGTTGTCAAATATTACCGCCGAGGTGTTAGGTTGGGTTAGGTTAGGTTATATTACGATATAGATGTATATAAAGGTCCCACGGAGACGTAGAGGCCAACAAGCGAGGAATGTGTTCAAATATTACCGCCGAGATGTTAGGTTGGGTTAGGTTAGGTTATATTACGTTATAGATATATATAAAGATCCCACGGAGACGTAGAGGCCAACTCGCCAGGAATGTTGTCAAATATTACCGCCGAGATGTTAGGTTGGGTTAGGTTAGGTTATATTACGTTATAGATGTATTTAAAGGTCCAGCGGAGACGTAGAGGCCAACAAGCCAGGAATGTGATCAAATATTACCGCCGAGATGTTAGGTTGCGTTAGGTTAGGTTATATTACGTTATTGATGTATATAAATGTACCACGGAGACGTAGAGGCCAACTCGCCATGAATGATTTCAAATATTACCGCCGAGATGTTAGATTGGGTTAGGTTAGGTTATATTACGTTATAGATGTATATAAAGGTCCCACGGAGACGTAGAGGCCAACTCGCCAGGAATGTTTTCAAATATTACCGCCGAGATGTTAGGTTGGGTTAGGTTAGGTTATATCACGTTATAGATGTATATAAAGGTCCCGCGGAGACGTAGAGGCCAGCAAGCCAGGAATGTTGTCAAATATTACCGCCGAGATGATAGGTTGGGTTAGGTTAGGTTATATTACGTTATTGATGTATATGAAGGTCCCACGGAGACGTAGAGGCCAACTCGCCAGGTATGTTGTCAAATATTACCGCCGAGATGATAGGTTGGGTTAGGTTAGGTTATATTACGTTATTGATGTATATGAAGGTCAAACCGAGACGTAGAGGCCAACTCGCCAGGAATGTTGTCAAATATTACCGCCGAGATGTTAGGTTGGGTTAGGTTAGGTTATATTACGTTATTGATGTATATAAAGGTCCCACGGAGACGTAGATGCCAGCAAGCCAGGAATGTGGTCAAATATTACCGCCGAGATGTTAGGTTGGGTTAGGTTAGGTTATATTACGTTATAGATGTATTTAAAGGTCCCGCGGAGACGTAGAGGCCAGCAAGCCAGGAATGTGATCAAATATTACCGCCGAGAAGTTAGGTTGGGTTAGGTTAGGTTACATTACGTTATTGATGTATATAAAGGTCCCACGGAGACGTAGATGCCAGCAAGCCAGGAATGTGGTCAAATATTACCGCCGAGATGTTAGGTTGGGTTAGGTTAGGTTATATTACGTTATAGATGTATTTAAAGGTCCCGCGGAGACGTAGAGGCCAGCAAGCCAGGAATGTGATCAAATATTACCGCCGAGATGTTAGGTTGGGTTAGGTTAGGTTATATTACGTTATTGATGTGTAAAAAGATCCCACGGAGACGGAGAAGCCAACTCGCCAGGAATGTTGTCAAATATTACCGCCGAGATGTTAGGTTGGGTTAGGTTGGGTTATATTACGTTATGGATGTCTATAAAGGTACCACGGTGACGTAGAGGCCAACTGGCCAGGAATTTTTTCAAATATAACCGCCGAGATGATAGGTTGGGTTAGGTTAGGTTATATTACGTTATTGATGTATATAATGGTCCCACGGAGACGTAGATGCCAACAAGCCAGGAATGTGGTCAAATATTACCGCCGAGATGATAGACTGGGTTAGCCTAGCTTATACTATGTTATTGTTGTATATAAAGGTCCGACGGAGACGTATAGGCCAACTCGCTAGGAATGTTGTCAAATATTACCGCCGAGATGATAGGTTGGGTTAGGTTAGGTTATATTACGTTATTGATGTATATGAAGGTCAAACCGAGACGTAGAGGCCAACTCGCCAGGAATGTTGTCAAATATTACCGCCGAGATGTTAGGTTGGGTTAGGTTAGGTTATATTACGTTATTGATGTATATAAAGGTCCCACGGAGACGTAGATGCCAGCAAGCCAGGAATGTGGTCAAATATTACCGCCGAGATGTTAGGTTGGGTTAGGTCAGGTTATATTACGTTATTGATGTATATAAAGGTCCCACGGAGACGTAGATGCCAACAAGCCAGGAATGTGGTCAAATATTACCGCCGAGATGTTATTTTAGGTTAGGATAGGTTATATTACGTTATTGATGTGTATAAATGTACCACGGAGGCGTAGAGGCCAACCCGCCATGAATGTTTTCAAATATTACCGCCGAGATGTTAGGTTGGGTTAGGTTAGGTTATATTACGTTATAGATGTATTTAATGGCCCGCGGAGACGTAGAGGCCAACAAGCCAGGAATGTGTTCAAATATTACCGCCGAGATGTTAGGTTGGGTTAGGTTAGGTTATATTACGTTATTGGTGTATAGAAAGATCCCACGGAGACGTAGAGGCCAACTCGCCAGGAATGTTGTCAAATATTACCGCCGAGATGTTAGGTTGGGTTAGGTTAGGTTATATTACGTTATGGATGTATATAAAGGTGCCACGGAGACGTAGAGGCCAACAAGCCAGGAATGTGTTCAAATAATACCGCCGAGATGTTAGGTTGGGTTAGGTTAGGTTATATTACGTTATTGGTGTATAGAAAGATCCCACGGAGACGTAGAGGCCAACTCGCCAGGAATGTTGTCAAATATTACCGCCGAGATGTTAGCTTGGGTTAGGTTAGGTTATATTACGTTATGGATGTCTATAAATGTCCCACGGTGACGTAGAGGCCAACTCGCCAGGAATGTTTTCAAATATTACAGCCGAGATGTTAGGTTGGGTTAGGTTAGGTTATATCACGTTATAGATGTATATAAAGGTCCCGCGGAGACGTAGAGGCCAGCAAGCCAGGAATGTTGTCAAATATTACCGCCGAGATGATAGGTTGGGTTAGGTTAGGTTATATTACGTTATTGATGTATATGAAGGTCCCACGGAGACGTATAGGCCAACTCGCCAGGAATGTTGTCAAATATTACCGCCGAGATGATAGGTTGGGTTAGGTTAGGTTATATTACGTTATTGATGTATATGAAGGTCAAACCGAGATGTAGAGGCCAACTCGCCAGGAATGTTGTCAAATATTACCGCCGAGATGTTAGGTTGGGTTAGGTTAGGTTATATTACGTTATTGATGTATATAAAGGTCCCACGGAGACGTAGATGCCAGCAAGCCAGGAATGTGGTCAAATATTACCGCCGAGATGTTAGGTTGGGTTAGGTTAGGTTATATTACGTTATAGATGTATTTAAAGGTACCGCGGAGACGTAGAGGCCAGCAAGCCAGGAATGTGATCAAATATTACCGCCGAGATGTTAGGTTGGGTTAGGTTAGGTTATATTACGTTATTGATGTATATAAAGGTCCCACGGAGACGTAGATGCCAGCAAGCCAGGAATGTGGTCAAATATTACCGCCGAGATGTTAGGTTGGGTTAGGTTAGGTTATATTACGTTATAGATGTATTTAAAGGTCCCGCGGAGACGTAGAGGCCAGCAAGCCAGGAATGTGATCAAATATTACCGCCGAGATGTTAGGTTGGGTTAGGTTAGGTTATATTACGTTATTGATCTGTAAAAAGATCCCACGGAGACGGAGAAGCCAACTCGCCAGGAATGTTGTCAAATATTACCGCCGAGATGTTAGGTTGGGTTAGGTTGGGTTATATTACGTTATGGATGTCTATAAAGGTACCACGGTGACGTAGAGGCCAACTGGCCAGGAATTTTTTCAAATATAACCGCCGAGATGTTAGGTTGGGTTAGGTTAGGTTATATCACGTTATAGATGTATATAAAGGTCCCGCGGAGACGTAGAGGCCAGCAAGCCAGGAATGTGATCAAATATTACCGCCGAGATGTTAGGTTGGGTTAGGTTAGGTTATATTACGTTATAGATATATATAAAGATCCCACGGGGACGTAGAGGCCAACTCGCCAGGCATGTTGTCAAATATTACCGCCGAGATGTTAGGTTGGGTTAGGTTAGGTTATATTACGTTATAGATGTATTTAAAGGTCCCGCGGAGACGTAGAGACCAACAAGCCAGGAATGTGTTCAAATATTACCGCCGAGATGTCAGGTTGGGATAGGTTAGGTTATATTACGTTATAGATGTATTTAAAGGTCCCGCGGAGAAGTAGAGGCCAACAAGCCAGGAATGTGATCAAATATTACCGCCGAAATGTTAGATTGGGTTAGGTTAGGTTATATTACGTTATTGGTGTATAGAAAGATCCCACGGAGACGTAGAGGCCAACTCGCCAGGAATGTTGTCAAATATTATCACCGAGATGTTAGGTTGGGTTAGGTCAGGTTATATTACGTTATTGATGTATATAAAGGTCCCACGGAGACGTAGATGCCAACAAGCCAGGAATGTGGTCAAATATTACCGCCGAGATGTTAGTTTGGGTTAGGTTAGGTTATATTGCGTTATTGATGTATATAAAGGTCCCACGGAAACGTAGAGGCCAACTAGCCAGGTATGTTTTCAAATATTACCGCCGAGATGTTAGATTGGGTTAGCCTAGCTTATACTATGTTATTGTTGTATATAAAGGTCCGACGGAGACGTATAGGCCAACTCGCCAGGAATGTTGTCAAATATTACCGCCGAGATGATAGGTTGGGTTATTTTAGGTTATATTACGTTATTGATGTATATGAAGGTCAAACCGAGACGTAGAGGCCAACTCGCCAGGAATGTTGTCAAATATTACCGCCGAGATGTTAGGTTGGGTTAGGTTAGGTTATATTACGTTATAGATGTATATAAAGGTCCCACGGAGACGTAGAGTCCAACTCGCCATGAATGTTTTCAAATATTACCGCCGAGATGTTAGGTTCGGTTAGGTTAGGTTATATTACTTTATTGATGTATAAAAATATCCCACGGAGACGTAGAGGCCAACTCGCCAGGTATGTTTTCAAATACTACCGCCGAGATGTTAGCTTGGGTTAGGTTAGGTTATATTACGTTATTGATGTGTAAAAAGATCCCACGTAGACGGAGAAGCCAACTCGCCAGGAATGTTGTCGAATATTACCGCCGAGATGTTAGGTTGGGTTAGGTTAGGTTATATTACGTTATAGATGTATATAAAGGTCCCACGGAGACGTAGAGGCCAGCAAGCCAGGAATGTGATCAAATATTACCGCCGAGATGTTAGGTTGGGTTAGGTTAGGTTATATTACGTTATTGATGTGTAAAAAGATCCCACGGAGACGGAGAAGCCAACTCGCCAGGAATGTTGTCAAATATTACCGCCGAGATGTTAGGTTGGGTTAGGTTAGGTTATGTAACGTTATGGATGTATATAAAGGTCCCACGTAGGCGTAGAGGCTAACTCGCCAGGAATGTTGTCAAATATTACCGCCGAGGTGTTAGGTTGGGTTAGGTTAGGTTATATTACGATATAGATGTATATAAAGGTCCCACGGAGACGTAGAGGCCAACAAGCGAGGAATGTGTTCAAATATTACCGCCGAGATGTTAGGTTGGGTTAGGTTAGGTTATATTACGTTATAGATATATATAAAGATCCCACGGAGACGTAGAGGCCAACTCGCCAGGAATGTTGTCAAATATTACCGCCGAGATGTTAGGTTGGGTTAGGTTAGGTTATATTACGTTATAGATGTATTTAAAGGTCCAGCGGAGACGTAGAGGCCAACAAGCCAGGAATGTGATCAAATATTACCGCCGAGATGTTAGGTTGCGTTAGGTTAGGTTATATTACGTTATTGATGTATATAAATGTACCACGGAGACGTAGAGGCCAACTCGCCATGAATGATTTCAAATATTACCGCCGAGATGTTAGATTGGGTTAGGTTAGGTTATATTACGTTATAGATGTATATAAAGGTCCCACGGAGACGTAGAGGCCAACTCGCCAGGAATGTTTTCAAATATTACCGCCGAGATGTTAGGTTGGGTTAGGTTAGGTTATATTACGTGATAGATGTATTTAAAGGTCCCGCGGAGAAGTAGAGGCCAACAAGCCAGGAATGTGATCAAATATTACCGCCGAAATGTTAGATTGGGTTAGGTTAGGTTATATTACGTTATTGGTGTATAGAAAGATCCCACGGAGACGTAGAGGCCAACTCGCCAGGAATGTTGTCAAATATTATCACCGAGATGTTAGGTTGGGTTAGGTCAGGTTATATTACGTTATTGATGTATATAAAGGTCCCACGGAGACGTAGATGCCAACAAGCCAGGAATGTGGTCAAATATTACCGCCGAGATGTTAGTTTGGGTTAGGTTAGGTTATATTGCGTTATTGATGTATATAAAGGTCCCACGGAAACGTAGAGGCCAACTAGCCAGGTATGTTTTCAAATATTACCGCCGAGATGTTAGATTGGGTTAGCCTAGCTTATACTATGTTATTGTTGTATATAAAGGTCCGACGGAGACGTATAGGCCAACTCGCCAGGAATGTTGTCAAATATTACCGCCGAGATGATAGGTTGGGTTATTTTAGGTTATATTACGTTATTGATGTATATGAAGGTCAAACCGAGACGTAGAGGCCAACTCGCCAGGAATGTTGTCAAATATTACCGCCGAGATGTTAGGTTGGGTTAGGTTAGGTTATATTACGTTATAGATGTATATAAAGGTCCCACGGAGACGTAGAGTCCAACTCGCCATGAATGTTTTCAAATATTACCGCCGAGATGTTAGGTTCGGTTAGGTTAGGTTATATTACTTTATTGATGTATAAAAATATCCCACGGAGACGTAGAGGCCAACTCGCCAGGTATGTTTTCAAATACTACCGCCGAGATGTTAGCTTGGGTTAGGTTAGGTTATATTACGTTATTGATGTGTAAAAAGATCCCACGTAGACGGAGAAGCCAACTCGCCAGGAATGTTGTCGAATATTACCGCCGAGATGTTAGGTTGGGTTAGGTTAGGTTATATTACGTTATAGATGTATATAAAGGTCCCACGGAGACGTAGAGGCCAGCAAGCCAGGAATGTGATCAAATATTACCGCCGAGATGTTAGGTTGGGTTAGGTTAGGTTATATTACGTTATTGATGTGTAAAAAGATCCCACGGAGACGGAGAAGCCAACTCGCCAGGAATGTTGTCAAATATTACCGCCGAGATGTTAGGTTGGGTTAGGTTAGGTTATGTAACGTTATGGATGTATATAAAGGTCCCACGTAGGCGTAGAGGCTAACTCGCCAGGAATGTTGTCAAATATTACCGCCGAGGTGTTAGGTTGGGTTAGGTTAGGTTATATTACGATATAGATGTATATAAAGGTCCCACGGAGACGTAGAGGCCAACAAGCGAGGAATGTGTTCAAATATTACCGCCGAGATGTTAGGTTGGGTTAGGTTAGGTTATATTACGTTATAGATATATATAAAGATCCCACGGAGACGTAGAGGCCAACTCGCCAGGAATGTTGTCAAATATTACCGCCGAGATGTTAGGTTGGGTTAGGTTAGGTTATATTACGTTATAGATGTATTTAAAGGTCCAGCGGAGACGTAGAGGCCAACAAGCCAGGAATGTGATCAAATATTACCGCCGAGATGTTAGGTTGCGTTAGGTTAGGTTATATTACGTTATTGATGTATATAAATGTACCACGGAGACGTAGAGGCCAACTCGCCATGAATGATTTCAAATATTACCGCCGAGATGTTAGATTGGGTTAGGTTAGGTTATATTACGTTATAGATGTATATAAAGGTCCCACGGAGACGTAGAGGCCAACTCGCCAGGAATGTTTTCAAATATTACCGCCGAGATGTTAGGTTGGGTTAGGTTAGGTTATATTACGTGATAGATGTATTTAAAGGTCCCGCGGAGACGTAGAGGACAACAAGCCAGGAATGTGATCAAATATTACCGCCGAGATGTTAGGTTGGGTTAGGTTAGGTTATATTACGTGATAGATGTATTTAAAGGTCCCGCGGAGACGTAGAGGACAACAAGCCAGGAATGTGATCAAATATTACCGCCGAGATGTTAGGTTGGGTTAGGTTAGTTTATATTACGTTATTGATGTATATAAACGTCCCACGGAGACGTAGAGGCCAACTCGCCAGGTGTGTTTTCAAATATTACCGCCGAGATGTTAGGTTCGGTTAGGTTAGGTTATATTACGTTATTCATGTATAAAAAGATCCCACGGAGACGTAGCGGCCAACTCGCCAGGTATGTTTTCAAATACTACCGCCGAGATGTTAGGTTGGGTTAGGTTAGGTTATATTACGTTATTGATGTGTAAAAAGATCCCACGGAGACGGAGACGCCAACTCGCCAGGAATGTTGTCAAATATTACCTCCGAGATGATAGGTTGGGTTAGGTTAGGTTATATTACGTTATTGATGTATATGAAGGTCAAACCGAGACGTAGAGGCCAACTCGCCAGGAATGTTTTCAAATATTACCGCCGAGATGTTAGGATGGGTTAGGTTAGGTTATATCACGTTATAGAAGTATATAAAGGTCCCGCGGAGACGTAGAGGCCAGCAAGCCAGGAATGTGATCAAATATTACCGCCGAGATGTTAGGTTGGGTTAGGTTAGGTTATATTACGTTATTGATGTATATAAAGGTCCCACGGAGACGTAGAGGCCAACAAGCCAGGAATGTGTTCCAATATTACCGCCGAGATGTCAGGTTGGGATAGGTTAGGTTATATTACGTTATAGATGTATTTAAAGGTCCCGCGGAGACGTAGAGGCCAACAAGCCAGGAATGTTTTCAAATACTACCGCCGAGATGTTAGGTTCGGTTAGGTTAGGTTATATTACGTTATTGATGTGTAAAAAGATCCCACGGAGACGGAGAAGCCAACTCGCCAGGAATGTTGTCAAATATTACCGCCGAGATGTTAGGTTGGGTTAGGTTAGGTTATATAACGTTATGGATGTATATAAAGGTCCCACGTAGGCGTAGAGGCTAACTCGCCAGGAATGTTGTCAAATATTACCGCCGAGGTGTTAGGTTGGGTTAGGTTAGGTTATATTACGTTATAGATGTATATAAAGGTCCCACGGAGACGTAGAGGCCAACAAGCCAGGAATGTGTTCAAATATTACCGCCGAGATGTTAGGTTGGGTTAGGTTAGGTTATATTACGTTATAGATATATATAAAGATCCCACGGAGACGTAGAGGCCAACTCGCCAGGCATGTTGTCAAATATTACCGCCGAGATGTTAGGTTGGGTTAGGTTAGGTTATATTACGTTATAGATGTATTTAAAGGTCCCGCGGAGACGTAGAGACCAACAAGCCAGGAATGTGTTCAAATATTACCGCCGAGATGTCAGGTTGGGATAGGTTAGGTTATATTACGTTATAGATGTATTTAAAGGTCCCGCGGAGACGTAGAGGCCAACAAGCCAGGAATGTGATCAAATATTACCGCCGAGATGTTAGATTGGGTTAGGTTAGGTTATATTACGTTATTGGTGTATAGAAAGATCCCACGGAGACGTAGAGGCCAACTCGCCAGGAATGTTGTCAAATATTATCACCGAGATGTTAGGTTGGGTTAGGTCAGGTTATATTACGTTATTGATGTATATAAAGGTCCCACGGAGACGTAGATGCCAACAAGCCAGGAATGTGGTCAAATATTACCGCCGACATGTTATTTTAGGTTAGGATAGGTTATATTACGTTATTGATGTATATAAATGTACCACGGAGGCGTAGAGGCCAACTCGCCATGAATGTTTTCAAATATTACCGCCGAGATGTTAGGTTGGGTTAGGTTAGGTTATATTACGTTATAGATGTATTTAATGGTCCCGCGGAGACGTAGAGGCCAACAAGCCAGGAATGTGATCAAATATTACCGCCGAGATGTTAGGTTGGGTTAGGTTAGGTTATATTACGTTATAGATGTATATAAAGGTCCCACGGAGACGTAGAGGCCAACTCGCCAGGAATGTTTTCAAATATTACCGCCGAGATGTTAGGTTGGGTTAGGTTAGGTTATATTACGTTATAGATGTATTTAAAGGTCCCGCGGAGACGTAGAGGCCAGCAGGCCAGGAATGTGATAAAATATTACCACCGAGATGTTAGGTTGGGTTAGGTTAGGTTATATTACGTTATTGATGTATATAAAGGTCCCACGGAGACGTATAGGCCAACTCGCCGGGAATGTTGTCAAATATTACCGACGAGATGTTAGGTTGGGTTAGGTTAGGTTATATTACGTTATTGATGTATATAAAGGTCCCACGGAGACGTAGAGTCCAACTCGCCATGAATGTTTTCAAATATTACCGCCGAGATGTTAGGTTCGGTTAGGTTAGGTTATATTACTTTATTGATGTATAAAAACATCCCACGGAGACGTAGAGGCCAACTCGCCAGGTATGTTTTCAAATACTACCGCCGAGATGTTAGCTTGGGTTAGGTTAGGTTATATTACGTTATTGATGTGTAAAAAGATCCCACGTAGACGGAGAAGCCAACTCGCCAGGAATGTTGTCGAATATTACCGCCGAGATGTTAGGTTGGGTTAGGTTAGGTTATATTACGTTATAGATGTATTTAAAGGTCCCGCGGAGACGTAGAGGCCAACAAGCCAGGAATGTGATCAAATATTACCGCCGACATGATAGGTTGGGTTAGGTTAGGTTATATTACGTTATTGATGTATATGAAGGTCAAACCGAGACGTAGAGGCCAACTCGCCAGGAATGTTGTCAAATATTACCGCCGAGATGTTAGGTTGGGTTAGGTTAGGTTATATTACGTTATTGATGTATATAAAGGTCAAACCGAGACGTAGAGGCCAACTCGCCAGGAATGTTGTCAAATATTACCGCCTAGATGTTAGGTTGGGTTAGGTTAGGTTATATTACGTTATTGGTGTATAGAAAGATCCCACGGAGACGTAGAGGCCAACTCGCCAGGAATGTTGTCAAATATTACCGCCGAGATGTTAGCTTGGGTTAGGTTAGGTTATATTACGTTATGGATGTCTATAAATGTCCCACGGTGACGTAGAGGCCAACTCGCCAGGAATGTTTTCAAATATTACCGCCGAGATGTTAGGTTGGGTTAGGTTAGGTTATATCACGTTATAGATGTATATAAAGGTCCCGCGGAGACGTAGAGGCCAGCAAGCCAGGAATGTTGTCAAATATTACCGCCGAGATGATAGGTTGGGTTAGGTTAGGTTATATTACGTTATTGATGTATATGAAGGTCCCACGGAGACCTATAGGCCAACTCGCCAGGTATGTTGTCAAATATTACCGCCGAGATGATAGGTTGGGTTAGGTTAGGTTATATTACGTTATAGATGTATATAAAGTTCCCACGGAGACGTGGAGGCCAACTCGCCAGGAATGTTGTCAAATATTACCGCCGAGATGATAGGTTGGGTTAGGTTAGGTTATATTACGTTATTGATGTATATAATAGTCCCACGGAGACGTAGATGCCAACAAGCCAGGAATGTGGTCAAATATTACCGCCGAGATGATAGACTGGGTTAGCCTAGCTTATACTATGTTATTGTTGTATATAAAGGTCCGACGGAGACGTATAGGCCAACTCGCCAGGAATGTTGTCAAATATTACCGCCGAGATGATAGGTTGGGTTAGGTTAGGTTATATTACGTTATTGATGTATATGAAGGTCAAGCCGAGACGTAGAGGCCAACTCGCCAGGAATGTTGTCAAATATTACCGCCGAGATGTTAGGTTGGGTTAGGTTAGGTTATATTACGTTATTGATGTATATAAAGGTCCCACGGAGACGTAGATGCCAGCAAGCCAGGAATGTGGTCAAATATTACCGCCGAGATGTTAGGTTGGGTTAGGTTAGGTTATATTACGTTATAGATGTATTTAAAGGTCCCGCGGAGACGTAGAGGCCAGCAAGCCAGGAATGTGATCAAATATTACCGCCGAGATGTTAGGTTGGGTTAGGTTAGGTTATATTACGTTATTGATGTATATAAAGGTCCCACGGAGACGTAGATGCCAGCAAGCCAGGAATGTGGTCAAATATTACCGCCGAGATGTCAGGTTGGGTTAGGTTAGGTTATATTACGTTATAGATTTATTTAAAGGTCCCGCGGAGACGTAGAGGCCAGCAAGCCAGGAATGTGATCAAATATTACCGCCGAGATGTTAGGTTGGGTTAGGTTAGGTTATATTACGTTATTGATGTGTAAAAAGATCCCACGGAGACGGAGAAGCCAACTCGCCAGGAATGTTGTCAAATATTACCGCCGAGATGTTAGGTTGGGTTAGGTTGGGTTATATTACGTTATGGATGTCTATAAAGGTCCCACGGTGACGTAGAGGCCAACTGGCCAGGAATTTTTTCAAATATTACCGCCTAGATGTTAGGTTGGGTTAGGTTAGGTTATATCACGTTATAGATGTATATAAAGGTCCCGCGGAGACGTAGAGGCCAGCAAGCCAGGAATGTGATCAAATATTACCGCCGAGATGTTAGGTTGGTTTAGGTTAGGTTATATTACGTTATTGATGTATATAAAGGTCCCACGGAGACGTAGAGGCCAACAAGCCAGGAATGTGTTCAAATATTAACGCCGAGATGTTAGGTTGGGTTAGGTTAGGTTATATTACGTTATAGATGTATTTAAAGGTCCCGCGGAGACGTAGAGGCCAACAAGCCAGGAATGTGATCAAATATTACCGCCGAGATGTTAGGTTGGGTTAGGTTAGGTTATATTACGTTATTGATGTATATAAATGTACCACGGAGACGTAGAGGCCACCTCGCCATGAATGTTTTCAAATATTACCGCCGAGATGTTAGGTTCGGTTAGGTTAGGTTATATTATGTTATTGATGTATAAAAAGATCCCACGGAGACGTAGAGGCCAACTCGCCAGGTATGTTTTCAAATACTTCCGCCGGGATGTTAGGTTGGGTTAGGTTAGGTTATATTACGTTATTGATGTGTAAAAAGATCCCACGGAGACGGAGAAGCCAACTCGCCAGGAATGTTGTCAAATATTACCGCCGAGATGTTAGGTTGGGTTAGGTTAGGTTATATAACGTTATGGATGTATATAAAGGTCCCACGTAGGCGTAGAGGCCAACTCGCCAGGAATGTTGTCAAATATTACCGCCGAGGTGTTAGGTTGGGTTAGGTTAGGTTATATTACGTTATAGATGTATATAAAGGTCCCACGGAGACGTAGATGCCAACAAGCCAGGAATGTGGTCAAATATTACCGCCGAGATGTTAGGTTGGGTTAGGTTAGGTTATATCACGTTATAGATGTATATAAAGGTCCCGCGGAGACGTAGAGGCCAGCAAGCCAGGAATGTTGTCAAATATTACCGCCGAGATGATAGGTTGGGTTAGGTTAGGTTATATTACGTTATAGATGTATATAAAGTTCCCACGGAGACGTGGAGGCCAACTCGCCAGGAATGTTGTCAAATATTACCGCCGAGATGATAGGTTGGGTTAGGTTAGGTTATATTACGTTATTGATGTATATAATAGTCCCACGGAGACGTAGATGCCAACAAGCCAGGAATGTGGTCAAATA
Source organism: Xylocopa violacea (assembly GCA_963969225.1). Lineage (NCBI taxonomy): Eukaryota > Metazoa > Arthropoda > Insecta > Hymenoptera > Apidae > Xylocopa > Xylocopa violacea. The sequence continues at coordinate 24,537 of CAXAJV010000666.1, forward strand.
TTACCGCCGAGATGATAGACTGGGTTAGCCTAGCTTATACTATGTTATTGTTGTATATAAAGGTCCGACGGAGACGTATAGGCCAACTCGCCAGGAATGTTGTCAAATATTACCGCCGAGATGATAGGTTGGGTTAGGTTAGGTTATATTACGTTATTGATGTATATGAAGGTCAAACCGAGACGTAGAGGCCAACTCGCCAGGAATGTTGTCAAATATTACCGCCGAGATGTTAGGTTGGGTTAGGTTAGGTTATATTACGTTATTGATGTATATAAAGGTCCCACGGAGACGTAGATGCCAGCAAGCCAGGAATGTGGTCAAATATTACCGCCGAGATGTTAGGTTGGGTTAGGTTAGGTTATATTACGTTATAGATGTATTTAAAGGTCCCGCGGAGACGTAGAGGCCAGCAAGCCAGGAATGTGATCAAATATTACCGCCGAGATGTTAGGTTGGGTTAGGTTAGGTTATATTACGTTATTGATGTATATAAAGGTCCCACGGAGACGTAGATGCCAGCAAGCCAGGAATGTGGTCAAATATTACCGCCGAGATGTTAGGTTGGGTTAGGTTAGGTTATATTACGTTATAGATTTATTTAAAGGTCCCGCGGAGACGTAGAGGCCAGCAAGCCAGGAATGTGATCAAATATTACCGCCGAGATGTTAGGTTGGGTTAGGTTAGGTTATATTACGTTATTGATGTGTAAAAAGATCCCACGGAGACGGAGAAGCCAACTCGCCAGGAATGTTGTCAAATATTACCGCCGAGATGTTAGGTTGGGTTAGGTTGGGTTATATTACGTTATGGATGTCTATAAAGGTCCCACGGTGACGTAGAGGCCAACTGGCCAGGAATTTTTTCAAATATTACCGCCTAGATGTTAGGTTGGGTTAGGTTAGGTTATATCACGTTATAGATGTATATAAAGGTCCCGCGGAGACGTAGAGGCCAGCAAGCCAGGAATGTGATCAAATATTACCGCCGAGATGTTAGGTTGGTTTAGGTTAGGTTATATTACGTTATTGATGTATATAAAGGTCCCACGGAGACGTAGAGGCCAACAAGCCAGGAATGTGTTCAAATATTAACGCCGAGATGTTAGGTTGGGTTAGGTTAGGTTATATTACGTTATAGATGTATTTAAAGGTCCCGCGGAAACGTAGAGGCCAACAAGCCAGGAATGTGATCAAATATTACCGCCGAGATGTTAGGTTGGGTTAGGTTAGGTTATATTACGTTATTGATGTATATAAATGTACCACGGAGACGTAGAGGCCACCTCGCCATGAATGTTTTCAAATATTACCGCCGAGATGTTAGGTTCGGTTAGGTTAGGTTATATTATGTTATTGATGTATAAAAAGATCCCACGGAGACGTAGAGGCCAACTCGCCAGGTATGTTTTCAAATACTTCCGCCGGGATGTTAGGTTGGGTTAGGTTAGGTTATATTACGTTATTGATGTGTAAAAAGATCCCACGGAGACGGAGAAGCCAACTCGCCAGGAATGTTGTCAAATATTACCGCCGAGATGTTAGGTTGGGTTAGGTTAGGTTATATAACGTTATGGATGTATATAAAGGTCCCACGTAGGCGTAGAGGCCAACTCGCCAGGAATGTTGTCAAATATTACCGCCGAGGTGTTAGGTTGGGTTAGGTTAGGTTATATTACGTTATAGATGTATATAAAGGTCCCACGGAGACGTAGATGCCAACAAGCCAGGAATGTGGTCAAATATTACCGCCGAGATGATAGACTGGGTTAGCCTAGCTTATACTATGTTATTGTTGTATATAAAGGTCCGACGGAGACGTATAGGCCAACTCGCCAGGAATGTTGTCAAATATTACCGCCGAGATGATAGGTTGGGTTAGGTTAGGTTACATTACGTTATTGATGTATATAAAGGTCCCACGGAGACGTAGATGCCAGCAAGCCAGGAATGTGGTCAAATATTACCGCCGAGATGTTAGGTTGGGTTAGGTTAGGTTATATTACGTTATTGATGTATATAAAGGTCCCACGGAGACGTAGAGGCCAGCAAGCCAGGAATGTGATCAAATATTACCGCCGAGATGTTAGGTTGGGTTAGGTTAGGTTATATTACGTTATTGATGTATATAAAGGTCCCACGGAGACGTAGAGGCCAACTCGCCAGGTATGTTTTCAAATACTACCGCCGAGATGTTAGGTTGGGTTAGGTTAGGTTATATTACGTTATTGATGTGTAAAAAGATCCCACGGAGACGGAGAAGCCAACTCGCCAGGAATGTTGTCAAATATTACCGCCGAGATGTTAGGTTGGGTTAGGTTAGGTTATATAACGTTATGGATGTATATAAAGGTCCCACGTAGGCGTAGAGGCTAACTCGCCAGGAATGTTGTCAAATATTACCGCCGAGGTGTTAGGTTGGGTTAGGTTAGGTTATATTACGTTATAGATGTATATAAAGGTCCCACGGAGACGTAGAGGCCAACAAGCCAGGAATGTGTTCAAATATTACCGCCGAGATGTTAGGTTGGGTTAGGTTAGGTTATATTACGTTATAGATATATATAAAGATCCCACGGAGACGTAGAGGCCAACTCGCCAGGAATGTTGTCAAATATTACCGCCGAGATGTTAGGTTGGGTTAGGTTAGGTTATATTACGTTATAGATGTATTTAAAGGTCCAGCGGAGACGTAGAGGCCAACAAGCCAGGAATGTGATCAAATATTACCGCCGAGATGTTAGGTTGGGTTAGGTTAGGTTATATTACGTTATTGATGTATATAAATGTACCACGGAGACGTAGAGGCCAACTCGCCATGAATGATTTCAAATATTACCGCCGAGATGTTAGATTGGGTTAGGTTAGGTTATATTACGTTATAGATGTATATAAAGGTCCCACGGAGACGTAGAGGCCAACTCGCCAGGAATGTTTTCAAATATTACCGCCGAGATGTTAGGTTGGGTTAGGTTAGGTTATATTACGTGATAGATGTATTTAAAGGTCCCGCGGAGACGTAGAGGACAACAAGCCAGGAATGTGATCAAATATTACCGCCGAGATGTTAGGTTGGGTTAGGTTAGGTTATATTACGTGATAGATGTATTTAAAGGTCCCGCGGAGACGTAGAGGACAACAAGCCAGGAATGTGATCAAATATTACCGCCGAGATGTTAGGTTGGGTTAGGTTAGTTTATATTACGTTATTGATGTATATAAACGTCCCACGGAGACGTAGAGGCCAACTCGCCAGGTGTGTTTTCAAATATTACCGCCGAGATGTTAGGTTCGGTTAGGTTAGGTTATATTACGTTATTCATGTATAAAAAGATCCCACGGAGACGTAGCGGCCAACTCGCCAGGTATGTTTTCAAATACTACCGCCGAGATGTTAGGTTGGGTTAGGTTAGGTTATATTACGTTATTGATGTGTAAAAAGATCCCACGGAGACGGAGACGCGAACTCGCCAGGAATGTTGTCAAATATTACCGCCGAGATGATAGGTTGGGTTAGGTTAGGTTATATTACGTTATTGATGTATATGAAGGTCAAACCGAGACGTAGAGGCCAACTCGCCAGGAATGTTTTCAAATATTACCGCCGAGATGTTAGGATGGGTTAGGTTAGGTTATATCACGTTATAGAAGTATATAAAGGTCCCGCGGAGACGTAGAGGCCAGCAAGCCAGGAATGTGATCAAATATTACCGCCGAGATGTTAGGTTGGGTTAGGTTAGGTTATATTACGTTATTGATGTATATAAAGGTCCCACGGAGACGTAGAGGCCAACAAGCCAGGAATGTGTTCCAATATTACCGCCGAGATGTCAGGTTGGGATAGGTTTGGTTATATTACGTTATAGATGTATTTAAAGGTCCCGCGGAGACGTAGAGGCCAACAAGCCAGGAATGTTTTCAAATACTACCGCCGAGATGTTAGGTTCGGTTAGGTTAGGTTATATTACGTTATTGATGTGTAAAAAGATCCCACGGAGACGGAGAAGCCAACTCGCCAGGAATGTTGTCAAATATTACCGCCGAGATGTTAGTTTGGGTTAGGTTAGGTTATATAACGTTATGGATGTATATAAAGGTCCCACGTAGGCGTAGAGGCTAACTCGCCAGGAATGTTGTCAAATATTACCGCCGAGGTGTTAGGTTGGGTTAGGTTAGGTTATATTACGTTATAGATGTATATAAAGGTCCCACGGAGACGTAGAGGCCAACAAGCCAGGAATGTGTTCAAATATTACCGCCGAGATGTTAGGTTGGGTTAGGTTAGGTTATATTACGTTATAGATATATATAAAGATCCCACGGAGACGTAGAGGCCAACTCGCCAGGAATGTTGTCAAATATTACCGCCGAGATGTTAGGTTGGGTTAGGTTAGGTTATATTACGTTATAGATGTATATAAAGGTCCCACGGAGACGTAGAGGCCAACAAGCCAGGAATGTGTTCAAATATTACCGCCGAGATGTTAGGTTGGGTTAGGTTAGGTTATATTGCGTTATTGATGTATATAAAGGTCCCACGGAAACGTAGAGGCCAACTAGCCAGGTATGTTTTCAAATATTACCGCCGAGATGTTAGATTGGGTTAGCCTAGCTTATACTATGTTATTGTTGTATATAAAGGTCCGACGGAGACGTATAGGCCAACTCGCCAGGAATGTTGTCAAATATTACCGCCGAGATGATAGGTTGGGTTAGGTTAGGTTATATTACGTTATTGATGTATATGAAGGTCAAACCGAGACGTAGAGGCCAACTCGCCAGGAATGTTGTCAAATATTACCGCCGAGATGTTAGGTTGGGTTAGGTTAGGTTATATTACGTTATTGATGTATATAAAGGTCCCACGGAGACGTAGATGCCAGCAAGCCAGGAATGTGGTCAAATATTACCGCCGAGATGTTAGGTTGGGTTAGGTTAGGTTATATTACGTTATAGATGTATTTAAAGGTCCCGCGGAGACGTAGAGGCCAGCAAGCCAGGAATGTGATCAAATATTACCGCCGAGATGTTAGGTTGGGTTAGGTTAGGTTATATTACGTTATTGATGTATATAAAGGTCCCACGGAGACGTAGATGCCAGCAAGCCAGGAATGTGGTCAAATATTACCGCCGAGATGTTAGGTTGGGTTAGGTTAGGTTATATTACGTTATAGATTTATTTAAAGGTCCCGCGGAGACGTAGAGGCCAGCAAGCCAGGAATGTGATCAAATATTACCGCCGAGATGTTAGGTTGGGTTAGGTTAGGTTATATTACGTTATTGATGTGTAAAAAGATCCCACGGAGACGGAGAAGCCAACTCGCCAGGAATGTTGTCAAATATTACCGCCGAGATGTTAGGTTGGGTTAGGTTGGGTTATATTACGTTATGGATGTCTATAAAGGTCCCACGGTGACGTAGAGGCCAACTGGCCAGGAATTTTTTCAAATATTACCGCCTAGATGTTAGGTTGGGTTAGGTTAGGTTATATCACGTTATAGATGTATATAAAAGTCCCGCGGAGACGTAGAGGCCAGCAAGCCAGGAATGTGATCAAATATTACCGCCGAGATGTTAGGTTGGTTTAGGTTAGGTTATATTACGTTATTGATGTATATAAAGGTCCCACGGAGACGTAGAGGCCAACAAGCCAGGAATGTGTTCAAATATTAACGCCGAGATGTTAGGTTGGGTTAGGTTAGGTTATATTACGTTATAGATGTATTTAAAGGTCCCGCGGAAACGTAGAGGCCAACAAGCCAGGAATGTGATCAAATATTACCGCCGAGATGTTAGGTTGGGTTAGGTTAGGTTATATTACGTTATTGATGTATATAAATGTACCACGGAGACGTAGAGGCCACCTCGCCATGAATGTTTTCAAATATTACCGCCGAGATGTTAGGTTCGGTTAGGTTAGGTTATATTATGTTATTGATGTATAAAAAGATCCCACGGAGACGTAGAGGCCAACTCGCCAGGTATGTTTTCAAATACTTCCGCCGGGATGTTAGGTTGGGTTAGGTTAGGTTATATTACGTTATTGATGTGTAAAAAGATCCCACGGAGACGGAGAAGCCAACTCGCCAGGAATGTTGTCAAATATTACCGCCGAGATGTTAGGTTGGGTTAGGTTAGGTTATATAACGTTATGGATGTATATAAAGGTCCCACGTAGGCGTAGAGGCCAACTCGCCAGGAATGTTGTCAAATATTACCGCCGAGGTGTTAGGTTGGGTTAGGTTAGGTTATATTACGTTATAGATGTATATAAAGGTCCCACGGAGACGTAGATGCCAACAAGCCAGGAATGTGGTCAAATATTACCGCCGAGATGATAGACTGGGTTAGCCTAGCTTATACTATGTTATTGTTGTATATAAAGGTCCGACGGAGACGTATAGGCCAACTCGCCAGGAATGTTGTCAAATATTACCGCCGAGATGATAGGTTGGGTTAGGTTAGGTTACATTACGTTATTGATGTATATAAAGGTCCCACGGAGACGTAGATGCCAGCAAGCCAGGAATGTGGTCAAATATTACCGCCGAGATGTTAGGTTGGGTTAGGTTAGGTTATATTACGTTATTGATGTATATAAAGGTCCCACGGAGACGTAGAGGCCAGCAAGCCAGGAATGTGATCAAATATTACCGCCGAGATGTTAGGTTGGGTTAGGTTAGGTTATATTACGTTATTGATGTATATAAAGGTCCCACGGAGACGTAGAGGCCAACTCGCCAGGTATGTTTTCAAATACTACCGCCGAGATGTTAGGTTGGGTTAGGTTAGGTTATATTACGTTATTGATGTGTAAAAAGATCCCACGGAGACGGAGAAGCCAACTCGCCAGGAATGTTGTCAAATATTACCGCCGAGATGTTAGGTTGGGTTAGGTTAGGTTATATAACGTTATGGATGTATATAAAGGTCCCACGTAGGCGTAGAGGCTAACTCGCCAGGAATGTTGTCAAATATTACCGCCGAGGTGTTAGGTTGGGTTAGGTTAGGTTATATTACGTTATAGATGTATATAAAGGTCCCACGGAGACGTAGAGGCCAACAAGCCAGGAATGTGTTCAAATATTACCGCCGAGATGTTAGGTTGGGTTAGGTTAGGTTATATTACGTTATAGATATATATAAAGATCCCACGGAGACGTAGAGGCCAACTCGCCAGGAATGTTGTCAAATATTACCGCCGAGATGTTAGGTTGGGTTAGGTTAGGTTATATTACGTTATAGATGTATTTAAAGGTCCAGCGGAGACGTAGAGGCCAACAAGCCAGGAATGTGATCAAATATTACCGCCGAGATGTTAGGTTGGGTTAGGTTAGGTTATATTACGTTATTGATGTATATAAATGTACCACGGAGACGTAGAGGCCAACTCGCCATGAATGATTTCAAATATTACCGCCGAGATGTTAGATTGGGTTAGGTTAGGTTATATTACGTTATAGATGTATATAAAGGTCCCACGGAGACGTAGAGACCAACTCGCCAGGAATGTTTTCAAATATTACCGCCGAGATGTTAGGTTGGGTTAGGTTAGGTTATATTACGTGATAGATGTATTTAAAGGTCCCGCGGAGACGTAGAGGACAACAAGCCAGGAATGTGATCAAATATTACCGCCGAGATGTTAGGTTGGGTTAGGTTAGGTTATATTACGTGATAGATGTATTTAAAGGTCCCGCGGAGACGTAGAGGACAACAAGCCAGGAATGTGATCAAATATTACCGCCGAGATGTTAGGTTGGGTTAGGTTAGTTTATATTACGTTATTGATGTATATAAACGTCCCACGGAGACGTAGAGGCCAACTCGCCAGGTGTGTTTTCAAATATTACCGCCGAGATGTTAGGTTCGGTTAGGTTAGGTTATATTACGTTATTCATGTATAAAAAGATCCCACGGAGACGTAGCGGCCAACTCGCCAGGTATGTTTTCAAATACTACCGCCGAGATGTTAGGTTGGGTTAGGTTAGGTTATATTACGTTATTGATGTGTAAAAAGATCCCACGGAGACGGAGACGCCAACTCGCCAGGAATGTTGTCAAATATTACCGCCGAGATGATAGGTTGGGTTAGGTTAGGTTATATTACGTTATTGATGTATATGAAGGTCAAACCGAGACGTAGAGGCCAACTCGCCAGGAATGTTTTCAAATATTACCGCCGAGATGTTAGGATGGGTTAGGTTAGGTTATATCACGTTATAGAAGTATATAAAGGTCCCGCGGAGACGTAGAGGCCAGCAAGCCAGGAATGTGATCAAATATTACCGCCGAGATGTTAGGTTGGGTTAGGTTAGGTTATATTACGTTATTGATGTATATAAAGGTCCCACGGAGACGTAGAGGCCAACAAGCCAGGAATGTGTTCCAATATTACCGCCGAGATGTCAGGTTGGGATAGGTTTGGTTATATTACGTTATAGATGTATTTAAAGGTCCCGCGGAGACGTAGAGGCCAACAAGCCAGGAATGTTTTCAAATACTACCGCCGAGATGTTAGGTTCGGTTAGGTTAGGTTATATTACGTTATTGATGTGTAAAAAGATCCCACGGAGACGGAGAAGCCAACTCGCCAGGAATGTTGTCAAATATTACCGCCGAGATGTTAGTTTGGGTTAGGTTAGGTTATATAACGTTATGGATGTATATAAAGGTCCCACGTAGGCGTAGAGGCTAACTCGCCAGGAATGTTGTCAAATATTACCGCCGAGGTGTTAGGTTGGGTTAGGTTAGGTTATATTACGTTATAGATGTATATAAAGGTCCCACGGAGACGTAGAGGCCAACAAGCCAGGAATGTGTTCAAATATTACCGCCGAGATGTTAGGTTGGGTTAGGTTAGGTTATATTACGTTATAGATATATATAAAGATCCCACGGAGACGTAGAGGCCAACTCGCCAGGAATGTTGTCAAATATTACCGCCGAGATGTTAGGTTGTGTTAGGTTAGGTTATATTACGTTATAGATGTATTTAAAGGTCCAGCGGAGACGTAGAGGCCAACAAGCCAGGAATGTGATCAAATATTACCGCCGAGATGTTAGGTTGGGTTAGGTTAGGTTATATTACGTTATTGATGTATATAAATGTACCACGGAGACGTAGAGGCCAACTCGCCATGAATGATTTCAAATATTACCGCCGAGATGTTAGATTGGGTTAGGTTAGGTTATATTACGTTATAGATGTATATAAAGGTCCCACGGAGACGTAGAGGCCAACTCGCCAGGAATGTTTTCAAATATTACCGCCGAGATGTTAGGTTGGGTTAGGTTAGGTTATATTACGTGATAGATGTATTTAAAGGTCCCGCGGAGACGTAGAGGACAACAAGCCAGGAATGTGATCAAATATTACCGCCGAGATGTTAGGTTGGGTTAGGTTAGGTTATATTACGTGATAGATGTATTTAAAGGTCCCGCGGAGACGTATAGGACAACAAGCCAGGAATGTGATCAAATATTACCGCCGAGATGTTAGGTTGGGTTAGGTTAGTTTATATTACATTATTGATGTATATAAACGTCCCACGGAGACGTAGAGGCCAACTCGCCAGGTGTGTTTTCAAATATTACCGCCGAGATGTTAGGTTCGGTTAGGTTAGGTTATATTACGTTATTCATGTATAAAAAGATCCCACGTAGACGTAGCGGCCAACTCGCCAGGTATGTTTACAAATACTACCGCCGAGATGTTAGGTTGGGTTAGGTTAGGTTATATTACGTTATTGATGTGTAAAAAGATCCCACGGAGACGGAGACGCCAACTCGCCAGGAATGTTGTCAAATATTACCGCCGAGATGATAGGTTGGGTTAGGTTAGGTTATATTACGTTATTGATGTAAATGAAGGTCAAACCGAGACGTAGAGGCCAACTCGCCAGGAATGTTTTCAAATATTACCGCCGAGATGTTAGGATGGGTTAGGTTAGGTTATATCACGTTATAGAAGTATATAAAGGTCCCGCGGAGACGTAGAGGCCAGCAAGCCAGGAATGTGATCAAATATTACCGCCGAGATGTTAGGTTGGGTTAGGTTAGGTTATATTACGTTATTGATGTATATAAAGGTCCCACGGAGACGTAGAGGCCAACAAGCCAGGAATGTGTTCCAATATTACCGCCGAGATGTCAGGTTGGGATAGGTTTGGTTATATTACGTTATAGATGTATTTAAAGGTCCCGCGGAGACGTAGAGGCCAACAAGCCAGGAATGTTTTCAAATACTACCGCCGAGATGTTAGGTTCGGTTAGGTTAGGTTATATTACGTTATTGATGTGTAAAAAGATCCCACGGAGACGGAGAAGCCAACTCGCCAGGAATGTTGTCAAATATTACCGCCGAGATGTTAGTTTGGGTTAGGTTAGGTTATATAACGTTATGGATGTATATAAAGGTCCCACGTAGGCGTAGAGGCTAACTCGCCAGGAATGGTGTCAAATATTACCGCCGAGGTGTTAGGTTGGGTTAGGTTAGGTTATATTACGTTATAGATGTATATAAAGGTCCCACGGAGACGTAGAGGCCAACAAGCCAGGAATGTGTTCAAATATTACCGCCGAGATGTTAGGTTGGGTTAGGTTAGGTTATATTACGTTATAGATATATATAAAGATCCCACGGAGACGTAGAGGCCAACTCGCCAGGAATGTTGTCAAATATTACCGCCGAGATGTTAGGTTGGGTTAGGTTAGGTTATATTACGTTATAGATGTATTTAAAGGTCCCGCGGAGACGTAGAGACCAACAAGCCAGGAATGTGTTCAAATATTACCGCCGAGATGTCAGGTTGGGATAGGTTATGTTATATTACGTTATAGATGTATTTAAAGGTCCCGCGGAGACGTAGAGGCCAACAAGCCAGGAATGTGATCAAATATTACCGCCGAGATGTTAGGTTGGGTTAGGTTAGGTTATATTACGTTATAGATGTATTTAAAGGTCCCGCGGAGACGTAGAGGCCAACAAGCCAGGAATTTGATCAAATATTACCGCCGAGATGTTAGTTTGGGTTAGGTTAGGTTATATTGCGTTATTGATGTATATAAAGGTCCCACGGAAACGTAGAGGCCAACTAGCCAGGTATGTTTTCAAATATTACCGCCGAGATGTTAGATTGGGTTAGCCTAGCTTATACTATGTTATTGTTGTATATAAAGGTCCGACGGAGACGTATAGGCCAACTCGCCAGGAATGTTGTCAAATATTACCGCCGAGATGATAGGTTGGGTTAGGTTAGGTTACATTACGTTATTGATGTATATAAAGGTCCCACGGAGACGTAGATGCCAGCAAGCCAGGAATGTGGTCAAATATTACCGCCGAGATGTTAGGTTGGGTTAGGTTAGGTTATATTACGTTATTGATGTATATAAAGGTCCCACGGAGACGTAGAGGCCAGCAAGCCAGGAATGTGATCAAATATTACCGCCGAGATGTTAGGTTGGGTTAGGTTAGGTTATATTACGTTATTGATGTATATAAAGGTCCCACGGAGACGTAGAGGCCAACTCGCCAGGTATGTTTTCAAATACTACCGCCGAGATGTTAGGTTGGGTTAGGTTAGGTTATATTACGTTATTGATGTGTAAAAAGATCCCACGGAGACGGAGAAGCCAACTCGCCAGGAATGTTGTCAAATATTACCGCCGAGATGTTAGGTTGGGTTAGGTTAGGTTATATAACGTTATGGATGTATATAAAGGTCCCACGTAGGCGTAGAGGCTAACTCGCCAGGAATGTTGTCAAATATTACCGCCGATGTGTTAGGTCGGGTTAGGTTAGGTTATATTACGTTATAGATGTATATAAAGGTCCCACGGAGACGTAGAGGCCAACAAGCCAGGAATGTGTTCAAATATTACCGCCGAGATGTTAGGTTGGGTTAGGTTAGGTTATATTACGTTATAGATATATATAAAGATCCCACGGAGACGTAGAGGCCAACTCGCCAGGAATGTTGTCAAATATTACCGCCGAGATGATAGGTTGGGTTAGGTTAGGTTACATTACGTTATTGATGTATATAAAGGTCCCACGGAGACGTAGATGCCAGCAAGCCAGGAATGTGGTCAATTATTACCGCCGAGATGTTAGGTTGGGTTAGGTTAGGTTATATTACGTTATAGATGTATTTAAAGGTCCAGCGGAGACGTAGAGGCCAACAAGCCAGGAATGTGATCAAATATTACCGCCGAGATGTTAGGTTGGGTTAGGTTAGGTTATATTACGTTATTGATGTATATAAATGTACCACGGAGACGTAGAGGCCAACTCGCCATGAATGATTTCAAATATTACCGCCGAGATGTTAGATTGGGTTAGGTTAGGTTATATTACGTTATAGATGTATATAAAGGTCCCACGGAGACGTAGAGGCCAACTCGCCAGGAATGTTTTCAAATATTACCGCCGAGATGTTAGGTTGGGTTAGGTTAGGTTATATTACCTGATAGATGTATTTAAAGGTCCCGCGGAGACGTAGAGGACAACAAGCCAGGAATGTGATCAAATATTACCGCCGAGATGTTAGGTTGGGTTAGGTTAGGTTATATTACGTGATAGATGTATTTAAAGGTCCCGCGGAGACGTAGAGGACAACAAGCCAGGAATGTGATCAAATATTACCGCCGAGATGTTAGGTTGGGTTAGGTTAGTTTATATTACGTTATTGATGTATATAAACGTCCCACGGAGACGTAGAGGCCAACTCGCCAGGTGTGTTTTCAAATATTACCGCCGAGATGTTAGGTTCGGTTAGGTTAGGTTATATTACGTTATTCATGTATAAAAAGATCCCACGGAGACGTAGCGGCCAACTCGCCAGGTATGTTTTCAAATACTACCGCCGAGATGTTAGGTTGGGTTAGGTTAGGTTATATTACGTTATTGATGTGTAATAAGATCCCACGGAGACGGAGACGCCAACTCGCCAGGAATGTTGTCAAATATTACCGCCGAGATGATAGGTTGGGTTAGGTTAGGTTATATTACGTTATTGATGTATATGAAGGTCAAACCGAGACGTAGAGGCCAACTCGCCAGGAATGTTTTCAAATATTACCGCCGAGATGTTAGGATGGGTTAGGTTAGGTTATATCACGTTATAGAAGTATATAAAGGTCCCGCGGAGACGTAGAGGCCAGCAAGCCAGGAATGTGATCAAATATTACCGCCGAGATGTTAGGTTGGGTTAGGTTAGGTTATATTACGTTATTGATGTATATAAAGGTCCCACGGAGACGTAGAGGCCAACAAGCCAGGAATGTGTTCCAATATTACCGCCGAGATGTCAGGTTGGGATAGGTTTGGTTATATTACGTTATAGATGTATTTAAAGGTCCCGCGGAGACGTAGAGGCCAACAAGCCAGGAATGTTTTCAAATACTACCGCCGAGATGTTAGGTTCGGTTAGGTTAGGTTATATTACGTTATTGATGTGTAAAAAGATCCCACGGAGACGGAGAAGCCAACTCGCCAGGAATGTTGTCAAATATTACCGCCGAGATGTTAGGTTGGGTTAGGTTAGGTTATATAACGTTATGGATGTATATAAAGGTCCCACGTAGGCGTAGAGGCTAACTCGCCAGGAATGTTGTCAAATATTACCGCCGAGGTGTTAGGTTGGGTTAGGTTAGGTTATATTACGTTATAGATGTATATAAAGGTCCCACGGAGACCTAGAGGCCAACAAGCCAGGAATGTGTTCAAATATTACCGCCGAGATGTTAGGTTGGGTTAGGTTAGGTTATATTACGTTATAGATATATATAAAGATCCCACGGAGACGTAGAAGCCAACTCGCCAGGAATGTTGTCAAATATTACCGCCGAGATGTTAGTTTGGGTTAGGTTAGGTTATATTGCGTTATTGATGTATATAAAGGTCCCACGGAAACGTAGAGGCCAACTAGCCAGGTATGTTTTCAAATATTACCGCCGAGATGTTAGATAGGGTTAGCCTAGCTTATACTATGTTATTGTTGTATATAAAGGTCCGACGGAGACGTATAGGCCAACTCGCCAGGAATGTTGTCAAATATTACCGCCGAGATGATAGGTTGGGTTATTTTAGGTTATATTACGTTATTGATGTATATGAAGGTCAAACCGAGACGTAGAGGCCAACTCGCCAGGAATGTTGTCAAATATTACCGCCGAGATGTTAGGTTGGGTTAGGTTAGGTTATATTACGTTATAGATGTATATAAAGGTCCCACGGAGACGTAGAGGCCAACTCGCCAGGAATGTTTTCAAATATTACCGCCGAGATGTTAGGTTGGGTTAGGTTAGGTTATATTACGTTATAGATGTATTTAAAGGTCCCGCGGAGACGTAGAGGCCAGCAGGCCAGGAATGTGATAAAATATTACCACCGAGATGTTAGGTTGGGTTAGGTTAGGTTATATTACGTTATTGATGTATATAAAGGTCCCACGGAGACGTATAGGCCAACTCGCCGGGAATGTTGTCAAATATTACCGACGAGATGTTAGGTTGGGTTAGGTTAGGTTATATTACGTTATTGATGTATATAAAGGTCCCACGGAGACGTAGATTCCAACTCGCCATGAATGTTTTCAAATATTACCGCCGAGATGTTAGGTTCGGTTAGGTTAGGTTATATTACTTTATTGATGTATAAAAACATCCCACGGAGACGTAGAGGCCAACTCGCCAGGTATGTTTTCAAATACTACCGCCGAGATGTTAGCTTGGGTTAGGTTAGGTTATATTACGTTATTGATGTGTAAAAAGATCCCACGTAGACGGAGAAGCCAACTCGCCAGGAATGTTGTCGAATATTACCGCCGAGATGTTAGGTTGGGTTAGGTTAGGTTATATTACGTTATAGATGTATTTAAAGGTCCCGCGGAGACGTAGAGTCCAACAAGCCAGGAATGTGATCAAATATTACCGCCGACATGATAGGTTGGGTTAGGTTAGGTTATATTACGTTATTGATGTATATGAAGGTCAAACCGAGACGTAGAGGCCAACTCGCCAGGAATGTTGTCAAATATTACCGCCGAGATGTTAGGTTGGGTTAGGTTAGGTTATATTACGTTATTGATGTATATAAAGGTCAAACCGAGACGTAGAGGCCAACTCGCCAGGAATGTTGTCAAATATTACCGCCGAGATGTTAGGTTGGGTTAGGTTAGGTTATATTACGTTATAGATGTATATAAAGGTCCCACGGAGACGTAGAGGCCAACTCGCCAGGAATGTTTTCAAATATTACCGCCGAGATGTTAGGTTGGGTTAGGTTAGGTTATATTACGTTATAGATGTATTTAAAGGTCCCGCGGAGACGTAGAGGCCAACTCGCCAGGTATGTTGTCAAATATTACCGCCGAGATGATAGGTTGGGTTAGGTTAGGTTATATTACGTTATTGGTGTATAGAAAGATCCCACGGAGACGTAGAGGCCAACTCGCCAGGAATGTTGTCAAATATTACCGCCGAGATGTTAGGTTGGGTTAGGTTAGGTTATATTACGTTATTGATGTATATAAAGGTCCCACGGAGACGTAGATGCCAGCAAGCCAGGAATGTGGTAAAATATTACCGCCGAGATGTTAGGTTGGGTTAGGCTAGGTTATATTACGTTATAGATGTATTTAAAGGTCCCGCGGAGACGTAGAGGCCAGCAGGCCAGGAATGTGATCAAATATTACCGCCGAGATGTTAGGTTGTGTTAGGTTAGGTTATATTACGTTATTGATGTATATAAAGGTCCCACGGAGACGTATAGGCCAACTCGCCGGGAATGTTGTCAAATATTACCGCCGAGATGTTAGCTTGGGTTAGGTTAGGTTATATTACGTTATGGATGTCTATAAAGGTCCCACGGAGACGTAGAGGCCAACGCGCCAGGTATGTTTTCAAATACTACCGCCGAGATGTTAGGTTGGGTTAGGTTAGGTTATATTACGTTATTGATGTGTAAAAAGATCCCACGGAGACGGAGAAGCCAACTCGCCAGGAATGTTGTCAAATATTACCGCCGAGATGTTAGGTTGGGTTAGGTTAGGTTATATAACGTTATGGATGTATATAAAGGTCCCACGTAGGCGTAGAGGCTAACTCGCCAGGAATGTTGTCAAATATTACCGCCGAGGTGTTAGGTTGGGTTAGGTTAGGTTATATTACGTTATAGATGTATATAAAGGTCCCACGGAGACCTAGAGGCCAACAAGCCAGGAATGTGTTCAAATATTACCGCCGAGATGTTAGGTTGGGTTAGGTTAGGTTATATTACGTTATAGATATATATAAAGATCCCACGGAGACGTAGAGGCCAACTCGCCAGGAATGTTGTCAAATATTACCGCCGAGATGTTAGTTTGGGTTAGGTTAGGTTATATTGCGTTATTGATGTATATAAAGGTCCCACGGAAACGTAGAGGCCAACTAGCCAGGTATGTTTTCAAATATTACCGCCGAGATGTTAGATAGGGTTAGCCTAGCTTATACTATGTTATTGTTGTATATAAAGGTCCGACGGAGACGTATAGGCCAACTCGCCAGGAATGTTGTCAAATATTACCGCCGAGATGATAGGTTGGGTTATTTTAGGTTATATTACGTTATTGATGTATATGAAGGTCAAACCGAGACGTAGAGGCCAACTCGCCAGGAATGTTGTCAAATATTACCGCCGAGATGTTAGGTTGGGTTAGGTTAGGTTATATTACGTTATAGATGTATATAAAGGTCCCACGGAGACGTAGAGGCCAACTCGCCAGGAATGTTTTCAAATATTACCGCCGAGATGTTAGGTTGGGTTAGGTTAGGTTATATTACGTTATAGATGTATTTAAAGGTCCCGCGGAGACGTAGAGGCCAGCAGGCCAGGAATGTGATAAAATATTACCACCGAGATGTTAGGTTGGGTTAGGTTAGGTTATATTACGTTATTGATATATATAAAGGTCCCACGGAGACGTATATGCCAACTCGCCGGGAATGTTGTCAAATATTACCGACGAGATGTTAGGTTGGGTTAGGTTAGGTTATATTACGTTATTGATGTATATAAAGGTCCCACGGAGACGTAGATTCCAACTCGCCATGAATGTTTTCAAATATTACCGCCGAGATGTTAGGTTCGGTTAGGTTAGGTTATATTACTTTATTGATGTATAAAAACATCCCACGGAGACGTAGAGGCCAACTCGCCAGGTATGTTTTCAAATACTACCGCCGAGATGTTAGCTTGGGTTAGGTTAGGTTATATTACGTTATTGATGTGTAAAAAGATCCCACGTAGACGGAGAAGCCAACTCGCCAGGAATGTTGTCGAATATTACCGCCGAGATGTTAGGTTGGGTTAGGTTAGGTTATATTACGTTATAGATGTATTTAAAGGTCCCGCGGAGACGTAGAGTCCAACAAGCCAGGAATGTGATCAAATATTACCGCCGACATGATAGGTTGGGTTAGGTTAGGTTATATTACGTTATTGATGTATATGAAGGTCAAACCGAGACGTAGAGGCCAACTCGCCAGGAATGTTGTCAAATATTACCGCCGAGATGTTAGGTTGGGTTAGGTTAGGTTATATTACGTTATTGATGTATATAAAGGTCAAACCGAGACGTAGAGGCCAACTCGCCAGGAATGTTGTCAAATATTACCGCCGAGATGTTAGGTTGGGTTAGGTTAGGTTATATTACGTTATAGATGTATATAAAGGTCCCACGGAGACGGAGAGGCCAACTCGCCAGGAATGTTTTCAAATATTACCGCCGAGATGTTAGGTTGGGTTAGGTTAGGTTATATTACGTTATAGATGTATTTAAAGGTCCCGCGGAGACGTAGAGGCCAACTCGCCAGGTATGTTGTCAAATATTACCGCCGAGATGATATGTTGGGTTAGGTTAGGTTATATTACGTTATTGGTGTATAGAAAGATCCCACGGAGACGTAGAGGCCAACTCGCCAGGAATGTTGTCAAATATTACCGCCGAGATGTTAGGTTGGGTTAGGTTATGTTATATTACGTTATTGATGTATATAAAGGTCCCACGGAGACGTAGATGCCAGCAAGCCAGGAATGTGGTCAAATATTACCGCCGAGATGTTAGGTTGGGTTAGGTTAGGTTATATTATGTTATAGATGTATTTAAAGGTCCCGCGGAGACGTAGAGGCCAGCAGGCCAGGAATGTGATCAAATATTACCGCCGAGATGTTAGGTTGTGTTAGGTTAGGTTATATTACGTTATTGATGTATATAAAGGTCTCACGGAGACGTATAGGCCAACTCGCCGGGAATGTTGACAAATATTACCGCCGAGATGTTAGCTTGGGTTAGGTTAGGTTATATTACGTTATGGATGTCTATAAGGGTCCCACGGTGACGTAGAGGCCAGCTCGCCAGGAATGTTTTCAAATATTACCGCCGAGATGTTAGGTTGGGTTAGGTTAGGTTATATCACGTTATAGATGTATATAAAGGTCCCGCGGAGACGTACAGGTCAGCAAGCCAGGAATGTTGTCAAATATTACCGCCGAGATGATAGGTTGGGTTAGGTTAGGTTATATTACGTTATTGATGTATATGAAGGTCCCACGGAGACGTAGAGGCCAACTCGCCAGGTATGTTGTCAAATATTACCGCCGAGATGATAGGTTCGGTTAGGTTAGGTTATATTACGTTATTGATGTGTAAAAAGATCCCACGGAGACGGAGAAGCCAACTCGCCAGGAATGTTGTCAAATATTACCGCCGAGATGTTAGGTTGGGTTAGGTTAGGTTATATAACGTTATGGATGTATATAAAGGTCCCACGTAGGCGTAGAGGCTAACTCGCCAGGAATGTTGTCAAATATTACCGCCGAGGTGTTAGGTTGGGTTAGGTTAGGTTATATTACGTTATAGATGTATATAAAGGTCCCACGGAGACCTAGAGGCCAACAAGCCAGGAATGTGTTCAAATATTACCGCCGAGATGTTAGGTTGGGTTAGGTTAGGTTATATTACGTTATAGATATATATAAAGATCCCACGGAGACGTAGAGGCCAACTCGCCAGGAATGTTGTCAAATATTACCGCCGAGATGTTAGGTTGGGTTAGGTTAGGTTATATTACGTTATAGATGTATTTAAAGGTCCCGCGGAGACGTAGAGGCCAACAAGCCAGGATTGAGATCAAATATTACCGCCGAGATGTTTGGTTGGGTTAGGTTAGGTTATATTAGGTTATAGATGTATTTAAAGGTCCCGCGGAGACGTAGAGGCCAACAAGCCAGGAATTTGATCAAATATTACCGCCGAGATGTTAGTTTGGGTTAGGTTAGGTTATATTGCGTTATTGATGTATATAAAGGTCCCACGGAAACGTAGAGGCCAACTAGCCAGGTATGTTTTCAAATATTACCGCCGAGATGTTAGATAGGGTTAGCCTAGCTTATACTATGTTATTGTTGTATATAAAGGTCCGACGGAGACGTATAGGCCAACTCGCCAGGAATGTTGTCAAATATTACCGCCGAGATGATAGGTTGGGTTATTTTAGGTTATATTACGTTATTGATGTATATGAAGGTCAAACCGAGACGTAGAGGCCAACTCGCCAGGAATGTTGTCAAATATTACCGCCGAGATGTTAGGTTGGGTTAGGTTAGGTTATATTACGTTATAGATGTATATAAAGGTCCCACGGAGACATAGAGGCCAACTCGCCAGGAATGTTTTCAAATATTACCGCCGAGATGTTAGGTTGGGTTAGGTTAGGTTATATTACGTTATAGATGTATTTAAAGGTCCCGCGGAGACGTAGAGGCCAGCAGGCCAGGAATGTGATAAAATATTACCACCGAGATGTTAGGTTGGGTTAGGTTAGGTTATATTACGTTATTGATGTATATAAAGGTCCCACGGAGACGTATAGGCCAACTCGCCGGGAATGTTGTCAAATATTACCGACGAGATGTTAGGTTGGGTTAGGTTAGGTTATATTACGTTATTGATGTATATAAAGGTCCCACGGAGACGTAGATTCCAACTCGCCATGAATGTTTTCAAATATTACCGCACAGATGTTAGGTTCGGTTAGGTTAGGTTATATTACTTTATTGATGTATAAAAACATCCCACGGAGACGTAGAGGCCAACTCGCCAGGTATGTTTTCAAATACTACCGCCGAGATGTTAGCTTGGGTTAGGTTAGGTTATATTACGTTATTGATGTGTAAAAAGATCCCACGTAGACGGAGAAGCCAACTCGCCAGGAATGTTGTCGAATATTACCGCCGAGATGTTAGGTTGGGTTAGGTTAGGTTATATTACGTTATAGATGTATTTAAAGGTCCCGCGGAGACGTAGAGTCCAACAAGCCAGGAATGTGATCAAATATTACCGCCGACATGATAGGTTGGTTTAGGTTAGGTTATATTACGTTATTGATGTATATGAAGGTCAAACCGAGACGTAGAGGCCAACTCGCCAGGAATGTTGTCAAATATTACCGCCGAGATGTTAGGTTGGGTTAGGTTAGGTTATATTACGTTATTGATGTATATAAAGGTCCCACGGAAACGTAGAGGCCAACTAGCCAGGTATGTTTTCAAATATTACCGCCGAGATGTTAGATAGGGTTAGCCTAGCTTATACTATGTTATTGTTGTATATAAAGGTCCGACGGAGACGTATAGGCCAACTCGCCAGGAATGTTGTCAAATATTACCGCCGAGATGATAGGTTGGGTTATTTTAGGTTATATTACGTTATTGATGTATATGAAGGTCAAACCGAGACGTAGAGGCCAACTCGCCAGGAATGTTGTCAAATATTACCGCCGAGATGTTAGGTTGGGTTAGGTTAGGTTATATTACGTTATAGATGTATATAAAGGTCCCACGGAGACATAGAGGCCAACTCGCCAGGAATGTTTTCAAATATTACCGCCGAGATGTTAGGTTGGGTTAGGTTAGGTTATATTACGTTATAGATGTATTTAAAGGTCCCGCGGAGACGTAGAGGCCAGCAGGCCAGGAATGTGATAAAATATTACCACCGAGATGTTAGGTTGGGTTAGGTTAGGTTATATTACGTTATTGATGTATATAAAGGTCCCACGGAGACGTATAGGCCAACTCGCCGGGAATGTTGTCAAATATTACCGACGAGATGTTAGGTTGGGTTAGGTTAGGTTATATTACGTTATTGATGTATATAAAGGTCCCACGGAGACGTAGATTCCAACTCGCCATGAATGTTTTCAAATATTACCGCCGAGATGTTAGGTTCGGTTAGGTTAGGTTATATTACTTTATTGATGTATAAAAACATCCCACGGAGACGTAGAGGCCAACTCGCCAGGTATGTTTTCAAATACTACCGCCGAGATGTTAGCTTGGGTTAGGTTAGGTTATATTACGTTATTGATGTGTAAAAAGATCCCACGTAGACGGAGAAGCCAACTCGCCAGGAATGTTGTCGAATATTACCGCCGAGATGTTAGGTTGGGTTAGGTTAGGTTATATTACGTTATAGATGTATTTAAAGGTCCCGCGGAGACGTAGAGTCCAACAAGCCAGGAATGTGATCAAATATTACCGCCGACATGATAGGTTGGTTTAGGTTAGGTTATATTACGTTATTGATGTATATGAAGGTCAAACCGAGACGTAGAGGCCAACTCGCCAGGAATGTTGTCAAATATTACCGCCGAGATGTTAGGTTGGGTTAGGTTAGGTTATATTACGTTATTGATGTATATAAAGGTCAAACCGAGACGTAGAGGCCAACTCGCCAGGAATGTTGTCAAATATTACCGCCGAGATGTTAGGTTGGGTTAGGTTAGGTTATATTACGTTATAGATGTATATAAAGGTGCCACGGAGACGTAGAGGCCAACTCGCCAGGAATGTTTTCAAATATTACCGCCGAGATGTTAGGTTGGGTTAGGTTAGGTTATATTACGTTATAGATGTATTTAAAGGTCCCGCGGAGACGTAGAGGCCAACTCGCCAGGTATGTTGTCAAATATTACCGCCGAGATGATAGGTTGGGTTAGGTTAGGTTATATTACGTTATTGGTGTATAGAAAGATCCCACGGAGACGTAGAGGCCAACTCGCCAGGAATGTTGTCAAATATTACCGCCGAGATGTTAGGTTGGGTTAGGTTAGGTTATATTACGTTATTGATGTATATAAAGGTCCCACGGAGACGTAGATGCCAGCAAGCCAGGAATGTGGTCAAATATTACCGCCGAGATGTTAGGTTGGGTTAGGTTAGGTTATATTACGTTATAGATGTATTTAAAGGTCCCGCGGAGACGTAGAGGCCAGCAGGCCAGGAATGTGATCAAATATTGCCGCCGAGATGTTAGGTTGTGTTAGGTTAGGTTATATTACGTTATTGATGTATATAAAGGTCCCACGGAGACGTATAGGCCAACTCGCCGGGAATGTTGTCAAATATTACCGCCGAGATGTTAGCTTGGGTTAGGTTAGGTTATATTACGTTATGGATGTCTATAAAGGTCCCACGGTGACGTAGAGGCCAGCTCGCCAGGAATGTTTTCAAATATTACCGCCGAGATGTTAGGTTGGGTTAGGTTAGGTTATATCACGTTATAGATGTATATAAAGGTCCCGCGGAGACGTACAGGTCAGCAAGCCAGGAATGTTGTCAAATATTACCGCCGAGATGATAGGTTGGGTTAGGTTAGGTTATATTACGTTATTGATGTATATGAAGGTCCCACGGAGACGTAGAGGCCAACTCGCCAGGTATGTTGTCAAATATTACCGCCGAGATGATAGGTTGGGTTAGGTTAGGTTATATTACGTTATAGATGTATATAAAGTTCCCACGGAGACGTGGAGGCCAACTCGCCAGGAATGTTGTCAAATATTACCGCCGAGGTGATAGGTTGGGTTAGGTTAGGTTATATTACGTTATTGATGTATATAAAGGTCCCACGGTGACGTAGATGCCAACAAGCCAGGAATGTGGTCAAATATTACCGCCGAGATGATAGACTGGGTTAGCCTAGCTTATACTATATTATTGTTGTATATAAAGGTCCGAAGGAGACGTATAGGCCAACTCGCCAGGAATTTGATCAAATATTACCGCCGACATGATAGGTTGGGTTAGGTTAGGTTATATTACGTTATTGATGTATATGAAGGACAAACCGAGACGTAGAGGCCAACTCGCCAGGAATGTTGTCAAATATTACCGCCGAGATGTTAGGTTGGGTTAGGTTAGGTTATATTACGTTATTGATGTATATAAAGGTCCCACGGAGACGGAGACGCCAACTCGCCAGGAATGTTGTCAAATATTACCGCCGAGATGTTAGGTTGGGTTAGGTTAGGTTATATTACGTTATAGATGTATTTAAAGGTCCCGCAGAGATGTAGAGGCCAACAAGCCATGAATTTGATCAAATATTACCGCCGAGATGTTAGTTTGGGTTAGGTTAGGTTATATTGCGTTATTGATGTATATAAAGGTCCCACGGAGACGTAGAGGCCAACTAGCCAGGTATGTTTTCAAATATTACCGCCGAGATGTTAGGTTGGGTTAGGTTTGGTTATATTACGTTATTGATGTATATAAAGGTCCCACGGAGACATAGAGGCCAACAAGCCAGGAATGTGTTCAAATATTACCGCCGAGATGTTAGATTGGGTTAGGTTAGGTTATATTACGTTATGGTGTATAGAAAGATCCCACGGAGACGTAGAGGCCACCTCGCCAGGAATGTTGTCAAATATTATCACCGAGATGTTAGGTTGGGTTAGGTCAGGTTATATTACGTTATAGATGTATATAAAGTTCCCACGGAGACGTGGAGGCCAACTCGCCAGGAATGTTGTCAAATATTACCGCCGAGATGATAGGTTGGGTTAGGTTAGGTTATATTACGTTATTGATGTATATAAAGGTGCCACGGAGACGTAGATGCCAACAAGCCAGGAATGTGGTCAAATATTACCGCCGAGATGATAGACTGGGTTAGCCTAGCTTATACTATATTATTGTTGTATATAAAGGTCCGACGGAGACGTATAGGCCAACTCGCCAGGAATGTGATCAAATATTACCGCCGACATGATAGGTTGGGTTAGGTTAGGTTATATTACGTTATTGATGTATATGAAGGTCAAACCGAGACGTAGAGGCCAACTCGCCAGGAATGTTGTCAAATATTACCGCCGAGATGTTAGGTTGGGTTAGGTTAGGTTATATTACGTTATTGATGTATATAAAGGTCCCACGGAGACGGAGACGCCAACTCGCCAGGAATGTTGTCAAATATTACCGCCGAGATGTTAGGTTGGGTTAGGTTAGGTTATATTACGTTATAGATGTATATAAAGGTCCCACGGAGACGTAGAGGCCAACTCGCCAGGAATGTTTTCAAATATTACCGCCGAGATGTTAGGTTGGGTTAGGTTAGGTTATATTACGTTATAGATGTATTTAAAGGTCCCGCAGAGATGTAGAGGCCAACAAGCCATGAATTTGATCAAATATTACCGCCGAGTTGTTAGTTTGCGTTAGGTTAGGTTATATTGCGTTATTGATGTATATAAAGGTCCCACGGAGACGTAGAGGCCAACTAGCCAGGTATGTTTTCAAATATTACCGCCGAGATGTTAGGTTGGGTTAGGTTTGGTTATATTACGTTATTGGTGTATATAAAGGTCCCACGGAGACATAGAGGCCAACAAGCCAGGAATGTGTTCAAATATTACCGCCGAGATGTTAGGTTGGGTTAGGTTAGGTTATATTACGTTATAGATGTATTTAAAGGTCCCGCGGAGACGTAGTGGCCAGCAGGCCAAGAATGTGATCAAATATTACCGCCGAGATGTTAGGTTGGGTTAGGTTAGGTTATATTACGTTATTGATGTATATAAAGGTCCCACGGAGACGTATAGGCCAACTCGCCGGGAATGTTGTCAAATATTACCGGCGAGATGTTAGCTTGGGTTAGGTTAGGTTATATTACGTTATGGATGTCTATAAAGGTCCCACGGTGACGTAGAGGCCAACTCGCCAGGAATGTTTTCAAATATTACCGCCGAGATGTTAGGTTGGGTTAGGTTAGGTTATATCACGTTATAGATGTATATAAAGGTCCCGCGGAGACGTACAGGCCAGCAAGCCAGGAATGTTGTCAAATATTACCGCCGAGATGTTAGGTTGGGTTAGGTTAGGTTATATTACGTTATAGATGTATATAAAGGTCCCACGGAGACGTAGAGGCCAACTAGCCAGGTATGTTTTCAAATATTACCGCCGAGATGTTAGGTTGGGTTAGGTTAGGTTATTTTACGTTATAGATGTATTTAAAGGTCCCGCGGAGACGTAGAGGCCAGCAAGCCAGGAATGTGATCAAATATTACCGCCGACATGATAGGTTGGGTTAGGTTAGGTTATATTACGTTATTGATGTATATGAAGGTCAAACCGAGACGTAGAGGCCAACTCGCCAGGAATGTTGTCAAATATTACCGCCGAGATGTTAGGTTGGGTTAGGTTAGGTTATATTACGTTATTGATGTATATAAAGGTCCCACGGAGACGGAGACGCCAACTCGCCAGGAATGTTGTCAAATATTACGGCCGAGATGTTAGGTTGGGTTAGCCTAGCTTATACTATGTTATTGTTGTATATAAAGGTCCGACGGAGACGTATAGGCCAACTCGCCAGGAATGTTGTCAAATATTACCGCCGAGATGATAGGTTGGGTTAGGTTAGGTTATATTACGTTATTGATGTATATGAAGGTCAAACCGAGACATAGAGGCCAACTCGCCAGGAATGTTGTCAAATATTACCGCCGAGATGTTAGGTTGGGTTAGGTTAGGTTATATTACGTTATAGATGTATCTAAAGGTCCCGCGGATATGTAGAGGCCAACAAGCCAGGAATTTGATCAAATATTACCGCGGAGATGTTAGTTTGGGTTAGGTTAGGTTATATTGCGTTATTGATGTATATAAAGGTCCCACGGAGACGTAGAAGCCAACTAGCCAGGTATGTTTTCAAATATTACCGCCGAGATGTTAGGTTGGGTTAGGTTTGGTTATATTACGTTATTGATGTATATAAAGGTCCCACGGAGACATAGAGGCCAACAAGCCAGGAATGTGTTCAAATATTACCGCCGAGATGTTAGATTGGGTTAGGTTAGGTTATATTACGTTATGGTGTATAGAAAGATCCCACGGAGACGTAGAGGCCAACTCGCCAGGAATGTTGTCAAATATTATCACCGAGATGTTAGGTTGGGTTAGGTCAGGTTATATTACGTTATAGATGTATATAAAGTTCCCACGGAGACGTGGAGGCCAACTCGCCAGGAATGTTGTCAAATATTACCGCCGAGATGATAGGTTGGGTTAGGTTAGGTTATATTACGTTATTGATGTATATAAAGGTGCCACGGAGACGTAGATGCCAACAAGCCAGGAATGTGGTCAAATATTACCGGCGAGATGTTAGCTTGGGTTAGGTTAGGTTATATTACGTTATGGATGTCTATAAAGGTCGCACGGTGACGTAGAGGCCAACTCGCCAGGAATGTTTTCAAATATTACCGCCGAGATGTTAGGTTGGGTTAGGTTAGGTTATATCACGTTATAGATGTATATAAAGGTCCCGCGGAGACGTACAGGCCAGCAAGCCAGGAATGTTGTCAAATATTACCGCCGAGATGTTAGGTTGGGTTAGGTTAGGTTATATTACGTTATAGATGTATATAAAGGTCCCACGGAGACGTAGAGGCCAACTCGCCAGGAATGTTGTCAAATATTACCGCCGAGATGTTAGGTTGGGTTAGGTTAGGTTATATTACGTTATTGATGTATATAAAGGTCCCACGGAGACGGAGACGCCAACTCGCCAGGAATGTTGTCAAATATTACCGCCGAGATGTTAGGTTGGGTTAGGTTAGGTTATATTACGTTATAGATGTATATAAAGGTCCCGCGGAGACGTACAGGCCAGCAAGCCAGGAATGTTGTCAAATATTACCGCCGAGATGTTAGGTTGGGTTAGGTTAGGTTATATTACGTTATAGATGTATATAAAGGTCCCACGGAGACGTAGAGGCCAACTAGCCAGGTATGTTTTCAAATATTACCGCCGAGATGTTAGGTTGGGTTAGGTTAGGTTATTTTACGTTATAGATGTATTTAAAGGTCCCGCGGAGACGTAGAGGCCAGCAAGCCAGGAATGTGATCAAATATTACCGCCGACATGATAGGTTGGGTTAGGTTAGGTTATATTACGTTATTGATGTATATGAAGGTCAAACCGAGACGTAGAGGCCAACTCGCCAGGAATGTTGTCAAATATTACCGCCGAGATGTTAGGTTGGGTTAGGTTAGGTTATATTACGTTATTGATGTATATAAAGGTCCCACGGAGACGGAGACGCCAACTCGCCAGGAATGTTGTCAAATATTACGGCCGAGATGTTAGGTTGGGTTAGCCTAGCTTATACTATGTTATTGTTGTATATAAAGGTCCGACGGAGACGTATAGGCCAACTCGCCAGGAATGTTGTCAAATATTACCGCCGAGATGATAGGTTGGGTTAGGTTAGGTTATATTACGTTATTGATGTATATGAAGGTCAAACCGAGACGTAGAGGCCAACTCGCCAGGAATGTTGTCAAATATTACCGCCGAGATGTTAGGTTGGGTTAGGTTAGGTTATATTACGTTATAGATGTATATAAAGGTGCCACGGAGACGTAGAGGCCAACTCGCCAGGAATGTTTTCAAATATTACCGCCGAGATGTTAGGTTGGGTTAGGTTAGGTTATATTACGTTATAGATGTATTTAAAGGTCCCGCGGAGACGTAGAGGCCAACTCGCCAGGTATGTTGTCAAATATTACCGCCGAGATGATAGGTTGGGTTAGGTTAGGTTATATTACGTTATTGGTGTATAGAAAGATCCCACGGAGACGTAGAGGCCAACTCGCCAGGAATGTTGTCAAATATTACCGCCGAGATGTTAGGTTGGGTTAGGTTAGGTTATATTACGTTATTGATGTATATAAAGGTCCCACGGAGACGTAGATGCCAGCAAGCCAGGAATGTGGTCAAATATTACCGCCGAGATGTTAGGTTGGGTTAGGTTAGGTTATATTACGTTATAGATGTATTTAAAGGTCCCGCGGAGACGTAGAGGCCAGCAGGCCAGGAATGTGATCAAATATTGCCGCCGAGATGTTAGGTTGTGTTAGGTTAGGTTATATTACGTTATTGATGTATATAAAGGTCCCACGGAGACGTATAGGCCAACTCGCCGGGAATGTTGTCAAATATTACCGCCGAGATGTTAGCTTGGGTTAGGTTAGGTTATATTACGTTATGGATGTCTATAAAGGTCCCACGGTGACGTAGAGGCCAGCTCGCCAGGAATGTTTTCAAATATTACCGCCGAGATGTTAGGTTGGGTTAGGTTAGGTTATATCACGTTATAGATGTATATAAAGGTCCCGCGGAGACGTACAGGTCAGCAAGCCAGGAATGTTGTCAAATATTACCGCCGAGATGATAGGTTGGGTTAGGTTAGGTTATATTACGTTATTGATGTATATGAAGGTCCCACGGAGACGTAGAGGCCAACTCGCCAGGTATGTTGTCAAATATTACCGCCGAGATGATAGGTTGGGTTAGGTTAGGTTATATTACGTTATAGATGTATATAAAGTTCCCACGGAGACGTGGAGGCCAACTCGCCAGGAATGTTGTCAAATATTACCGCCGAGGTGATAGGTTGGGTTAGGTTAGGTTATATTACGTTATTGATGTATATAAAGGTCCCACGGTGACGTAGATGCCAACAAGCCAGGAATGTGGTCAAATATTACCGCCGAGATGATAGACTGGGTTAGCCTAGCTTATACTATATTATTGTTGTATATAAAGGTCCGAAGGAGACGTATAGGCCAACTCGCCAGGAATTTGATCAAATATTACCGCCGACATGATAGGTTGGGTTAGGTTAGGTTATATTACGTTATTGATGTATATGAAGGACAAACCGAGACGTAGAGGCCAACTCGCCAGGAATGTTGTCAAATATTACCGCCGAGATGTTAGGTTGGGTTAGGTTAGGTTATATTACGTTATTGATGTATATAAAGGTCCCACGGAGACGGAGACGCCAACTCGCCAGGAATGTTGTCAAATATTACCGCCGAGATGTTAGGTTGGGTTAGGTTAGGTTATATTACGTTATAGATGTATTTAAAGGTCCCGCAGAGATGTAGAGGCCAACAAGCCATGAATTTGATCAAATATTACCGCCGAGATGTTAGTTTGGGTTAGGTTAGGTTATATTGCGTTATTGATGTATATAAAGGTCCCACGGAGACGTAGAGGCCAACTAGCCAGGTATGTTTTCAAATATTACCGCCGAGATGTTAGGTTGGGTTAGGTTTGGTTATATTACGTTATTGATGTATATAAAGGTCCCACGGAGACATAGAGGCCAACAAGCCAGGAATGTGTTCAAATATTACCGCCGAGATGTTAGATTGGGTTAGGTTAGGTTATATTACGTTATGGTGTATAGAAAGATCCCACGGAGACGTAGAGGCCACCTCGCCAGGAATGTTGTCAAATATTATCACCGAGATGTTAGGTTGGGTTAGGTCAGGTTATATTACGTTATAGATGTATATAAAGTTCCCACGGAGACGTGGAGGCCAACTCGCCAGGAATGTTGTCAAATATTACCGCCGAGATGATAGGTTGGGTTAGGTTAGGTTATATTACGTTATTGATGTATATAAAGGTGCCACGGAGACGTAGATGCCAACAAGCCAGGAATGTGGTCAAATATTACCGCCGAGATGATAGACTGGGTTAGCCTAGCTTATACTATATTATTGTTGTATATAAAGGTCCGACGGAGACGTATAGGCCAACTCGCCAGGAATGTGATCAAATATTACCGCCGACATGATAGGTTGGGTTAGGTTAGGTTATATTACGTTATTGATGTATATGAAGGTCAAACCGAGACGTAGAGGCCAACTCGCCAGGAATGTTGTCAAATATTACCGCCGAGATGTTAGGTTGGGTTAGGTTAGGTTATATTACGTTATTGATGTATATAAAGGTCCCACGGAGACGGAGACGCCAACTCGCCAGGAATGTTGTCAAATATTACCGCCGAGATGTTAGGTTGGGTTAGGTTAGGTTATATTACGTTATAGATGTATATAAAGGTCCCACGGAGACGTAGAGGCCAACTCGCCAGGAATGTTTTCAAATATTACCGCCGAGATGTTAGGTTGGGTTAGGTTAGGTTATATTACGTTATAGATGTATTTAAAGGTCCCGCAGAGATGTAGAGGCCAACAAGCCATGAATTTGATCAAATATTACCGCCGAGTTGTTAGTTTGCGTTAGGTTAGGTTATATTGCGTTATTGATGTATATAAAGGTCCCACGGAGACGTAGAGGCCAACTAGCCAGGTATGTTTTCAAATATTACCGCCGAGATGTTAGGTTGGGTTAGGTTAGGTTATTTTACGTTATAGATGTATTTAAAGGTCCCGCGGAGACGTAGAGGCCAGCAAGCCAGGAATGTGATCAAATATTACCGCCGACATGATAGGTTGGGTTAGGTTAGGTTATATTACGTTATTGATGTATATGAAGGTCAAACCGAGACGTAGAGGCCAACTCGCCAGGAATGTTGTCAAATATTACCGCCGAGATGTTAGGTTGGGTTAGGTTAGGTTATATTACGTTATTGATGTATATAAAGGTCCCACGGAGACGGAGACGCCAACTCGCCAGGAATGTTGTCAAATATTACGGCCGAGATGTTAGGTTGGGTTAGCCTAGCTTATACTATGTTATTGTTGTATATAAAGGTCCGACGGAGACGTATAGGCCAACTCGCCAGGAATGTTGTCAAATATTACCGCCGAGATGATAGGTTGGGTTAGGTTAGGTTATATTACGTTATTGATGTATATGAAGGTCAAACCGAGACGTAGAGGCCAACTCGCCAGGAATGTTGTCAAATATTACCGCCGAGATGTTAGGTTGGGTTAGGTTAGGTTATATTACGTTATAGATGTATCTAAAGGTCCCGCGGATATGTAGAGGCCAACAAGCCAGGAATTTGATCAAATATTACCGCGGAGATGTTAGTTTGGGTTAGGTTAGGTTATATTGCGTTATTGATGTATATAAAGGTCCCACGGAGACGTAGAAGCCAACTAGCCAGGTATGTTTTCAAATATTACCGCCGAGATGTTAGGTTGGGTTAGGTTTGGTTATATTACGTTATTGATGTATATAAAGGTCCCACGGAGACATAGAGGCCAACAAGCCAGGAATGTGTTCAAATATTACCGCCGAGATGTTAGATTGGGTTAGGTTAGGTTATATTACGTTATGGTGTATAGAAAGATCCCACGGAGACGTAGAGGCCAACTCGCCAGGAATGTTGTCAAATATTATCACGGAGATGTTAGGTTGGGTTAGGTCAGGTTATATTACGTTATAGATGTATATAAAGTTCCCACGGAGACGTGGAGGCCAACTCGCCAGGAATGTTGTCAAATATTACCGCCGAGATGATAGGTTGGGTTAGGTTAGGTTATATTACGTTATTGATGTATATAAAGGTGCCACGGAGACGTAGATGCCAACAAGCCAGGAATGTGGTCAAATATTACCGGCGAGATGTTAGCTTGGGTTAGGTTAGGTTATATTACGTTATGGATGTCTATAAAGGTCGCACGGTGACGTAGAGGCCAACTCGCCAGGAATGTTTTCAAATATTACCGCCGAGATGTTAGGTTGGGTTAGGTTAGGTTATATCACGTTATAGATGTATATAAAGGTCCCGCGGAGACGTACAGGCCAGCAAGCCAGGAATGTTGTCAAATATTACCGCCGAGATGTTAGGTTGGGTTAGGTTAGGTTATATTACGTTATAGATGTATATAAAGGTCCCACGGAGACGTAGAGGCCAACTCGCCAGGAATGTTGTCAAATATTACCGCCGAGATGTTAGGTTGGGTTAGGTTAGGTTATATTACGTTATTGATGTATATAAAGGTCCCACGGAGACGGAGACGCCAACTCGCCAGGAATGTTGTCAAATATTACCGCCGAGATGATAGGTTGGGTTAGGTTAGGTTATATTACGTTATTGATGTATATGAAGGTCAAACCGAGACGTAGAGGCCAACTCGCCAGGAATGTTTTCAAATATTACCGCCGAGATGTTAGGTTGGGTTAGGTTAGGTTATATTACGTTATAGATGTATTTAAAGGTCCCGCAGAGATGTAGAGGCCAACAAGCCATGAATTTGATCAAATATTACCGCCGAGTTGTTAGTTTGCGTTAGGTTAGGTTATATTGCGTTATTGATGTATATAAAGGTCCCACGGAGACGTAGAGGCCAACTAGCCAGTTATGTTTTCAAATATTACCGCCGAGATGTTAGGTTGGGTTAGGTTTGGTTATATTACGTTATTGATGTATATAAAGGTCCCACGGAGACATAGAGGCCAACAAGCCAGGAATGTGTTCAAATATTACCGCCGAGATGTTAGATTGGGTTAGGTTAGGTTATATTACGTTATGGTGTATAGAAAGATCCCACGGAGACGTAGAGGCCAACTCGCCAGGAATGTTGTCAAATATTATCACCGAGATGTTAGGTTGGGTTAGGTCAGGTTATATTACGTTATTGATGTATATAAAGGTCCCACGGAGACGTAGATGCCAGCAAGCCAGGAATGTGGTCAAATATTACCGCCGAGATGTTAGGTTGGGTTAGGTTAGGTTATATTACGTTATAGATGTATTTAAAGGTCCCGCGGAGACGTAGAGGCCAGCAGGCCAGGAATGAGATCAAATATTACCGCCGAGATGTTAGGTTGGGTTAGGTTAGGTTATATTACGTTATTGATGTATATAAAGGTCCCACGGAGACGTAGAGGCCAACTAGCCAGGTATGTTTTCAAATATTACCGCCGAGATGTTAGGTTGGGTTAGGTTAGGTTATTTTACGTTATAGATGTATTTAAAGGTCCCGCGGAGACGTAGAGGCCAGCAAGACAGGAATGTGATCAAATATTACCGCCGACATGATAGGTTGGGTTAGGTTAGGTTATATTACGTTATTGATGTATATGAAGGTCAAACCGAGACGTAGAGGCCAACTCGCCAGGAATGTTGTCAAATATTACCGCCGAGATGTTAGGTTGGGTTAGGTTAGGCTATATTACGTTATTGATGTATATAAAGGTCCCGCGGAGACGTACAGGCCAGCAAGCCAGGAATGTTGTCAAATATTACCGCCGAGATGTTAGGTTGGGTTAGGTTAGGTTATATTACGTTATAGATGTATATAAAGGTCCCACGGAGACGTAGAGGCCAACTCGCCAGGAATGTTTTCAAATATTACCGCCGAGATGTTAGGTTGGGTTAGGTTAGGTTATATTACGTTATAGATGTATTTAAAGGTCCCGCGGAGATGTAGAGGCCAACAAGCCAGGAATTTGATCAAATATTACCGCCGAGATGTTAGTTTGGGTTAGGTTAGGTTATATTGCGTTATTGATGTATATAAAGGTCCCACGGAGACGTAGAGGCCAACTAGCCAGGTATGTTTTCAAATATTACCGCCGAGATGTTAGGTTGGGTTAGGTTAGGTTATTTTACGTTATAGATGTATTTAAAGGTCCCGCGGAGACGTAGAGGCCAGCAAGCCAGGAATGTGATCAAATATTACCGCCGACATGATAGGTTGGGTTAGGTTAGGTTATATTACGTTATTGATGTATATGAAGGTCAAACCGAGACGTAGAGGCCAACTCGCCAGGAATGTTGTCAAATATTACCGCCGAGATGTTAGGTTGGGTTAGGTTAGGCTATATTACGTTATTGATGTATATAAAGGTCCCACGGAGACGGAGACGCCAACTCGCCAGGAATGTTGTCAAATATTACGGCCGAGATGTTAGGTTGGGTTAGCCTAGCTTATACTATGTTATTGTTGTATATAAAGGTCCGACGGAGACGTATAGGCCAACTCGCCAGGAATGTTGTCAAATATTACCGCCGAGATGATAGGTTGGGTTAGGTTAGGTTATATTACGTTATTGATGTATATGAAGGTCAAACCGAGACGTAGAGGCCAACTCGCCAGGAATGTTGTCAAATATTACCGCCGAGATGTTAGGTTAGGTTAGGTTAGGTTATATTACGTTATAGATGTATTTAAAGGTCCCGCGGATATGTAGAGGCCAACAAGCCAGGAATTTGATCAAATATTACCGCGGAGATGTTAGTTTGGGTTAGGTTAGGTTATATTGCGTTATTGATGTATATAAAGGTCCCACGGAGACGTAGAAGCCAACTAGCCAGGTATGTTTTCAAATATTACCGCCGAGATGTTAGATTGGGTTAGCCTAGCTTATACTATGTTATTGTTGTATATAAAGGTCCGACGGAGACGTATAGGCCAACTCGCCAGGAATGTTGTCAAATATTACCGCCGAGATGATAGGTTGGGTTAGGTTAGGTTATATTACGTTATTGATGTATATGAAGGTCAAACCGAGACGTAGAGGCCAACTCGCCAGGAATGTTGTCAAATATTACCGCCGAGATGTTAGCTTGGGTTAGGTTAGGTTATATTACGTTATGGATGTCTATAAAGGTCCCACGGTGATGTAGAGTCCAACTCGCCAGGAATGTTTTCAAATATTACCGCCGAGATGTTAGGTTGGGTTAGGTTAGGTTATATCACGTTATAGATGTATATAAAGGTCCCGCGGAGACGTACAGGCCAGCAAGCCAGGAATGTTGTCAAAAATTACCGCCGAGATGATAGGTTGAGTTAGGTTAGGTTATATTACGTTATTGATGTATATGAAGGTCCCACGGAGACGTAGAGGCCAACTCGCCAGGTATGTTGTCAAATATTACCGCCGAGATGATAGGTTGGGTTAGGTTAGGTTATATTACGTTATTGATGTATATGAAGGTCAAACCGAGACGTAGAGGCCAACTCGCCAGGAATGTTGTCAAATATTACCGCCGAGATGTTAGGTTGGGTTAGGTTAGGTTATATTACGTTATTGATGTATATAAAGGTCCCACGGAGACGTAGATGCCAGCAAGCCAGGAATGTGGTCAAATATTACCGCCGAGATGTTAGGTTGGGTTAGGTTAGGTTATATTACGTTATAGATGTATTTAAAGGTCCCGCGGAGACGTAGAGGCCAGCAGGCCAGGAATGTGATCAAATATTACCGCCGAGATGTTAGGTTGGGTTAGGTTAGGTTATATTACGTTATTGATGTATATAAAGGTCCCACGGAGACGTATAGGCCAACTCGCCGGGAATGTTGTCAAATACTACCGGCGAGATGTTAGCTTGGGTTAGGTTAGGTTATATTACGTTATGGATGTCTATAAAGGTCCCACGGTGACGCAGAGGCCAACTCGCCAGGAATGTTTTCAAATATTACCGCCGAGATGTTAGGTTGGGTTAGGTTAGGTTATATCACGTTATAGATGTATATAAAGGTCCCGCGGAGACGTACAGACCAGCAAGCCAGGAACGTTGTCAAATATTACCGCCGAGATGTTAGGTTGGGTTAGGTTAGGTTATATTACGTTATAGATGTATATAAAGGTCCCACGGAGACGTAGAGGCCAACTCGCCAGGAATGTTTTCAAATATTACCGCCGAGATGTTAGGTTGGGTTAGGTTAGGTTATATTACGTTATAGATGTATTTAAAGGTCCCGCGGAGATGTAGAGGCCAACAAGCCAGGAATTTGATCAAATATTACCGCCGAGATGTTAGTTTGGGTTAGGTTAGGTTATATTGCGTTATTGATGTATATAAAGGTCCCACGGAGACGTAGAGGCCAACTAGCCAGGTATGTTTTCAAATATTACCGCCGAGATGTTAGGTTGGGTTAGGTTAGGTTATATTACGTTATTGATGTATATAAAGGTCCCACGGAGACGTAGAGGCCAACCAGCCAGGTATGTTTTCAAATATTACCGCCGAGATGTTAGGTTGGGTTAGGTTAGGTTATATTACGTTATTGATGTATATAAAGGTCCCACGGAGACGTAGAGGCCAACTAGCCAGGTATGTTTTCAAATATTACCGCCGAGATGTTAGGTTGGGTTAGGTTAGGTTATATTACGTTATTGATGTATATAAAGGTCCCACGGAGACATAGAGGCCAACAAGCCAGGAATGTGTTCAAATATTACCGCCGAGATGTTAGATTGGGTTAGGTTAGGTTATATTACGTTATTGGTGTATAGAAAGATCCCACGGAGACGTAGAGGCCAACCCGCCAGGAATGTTGTCAAATATTATCACCGAGATGTTAGGTTGGGTTAGGTCAGGTTATATTACGTTATTGATGTATATAAAGGTCCCACGGAGACGTAGATGCCAACAAGCAAGGAATGTGGTCAAATATTACCGCCGAGATGTTAGGTTGGGTTAGGTTAGGTTATATTACGTTATAGATGTATTTAAAGGTCCCGCGGAGACGTAGAGGCCAGCAGGCCAGGAATGTGATCAAATATTACCGCCGAGATGTTAGGTTGGGTTAGGTTAGGTTATATTACGTTATTGATGTATATAAAGGTCCCACGGAGACGTATAGGCCAACTCGCCGGGAATGTTGTCAAATATTACCGGCGAGATGTTAGCTTGGGTTAGGTTAGGTTATATTACGTTATGGATGTCTATAAAGGTCCCACGGTGACGTAGAGGCCAACTCGCCAGGAATGTTTTCAAATATTACCGCCGAGATGTTAGATTGGGTTAGGTTAGGTTGTATCACGTTATAGATGTATATAAAGGTCCCGCGGAGACGTACAGGCCAGCAAGCCAGGAACGTTGTCAAATATTACCGCCGAGATGTTAGGTTGGGTTAGGTTAGGTTATATTACGTTATAGATGTATATAAAGGTCCCACGGAGACGTAGAGGCCAACTAGCCAGGTATGTTTTCAAATATTACCGCCGAGATGTTAGGTTGGGTTAGGTTAGGTTATATTACGTTATTGATGTATATAAAGGTCCCACGGAGACGTAGAGGCCAACCAGCCAGGTATGTTTTCAAATATTACCGCCGAGATGTTAGGTTGGGTTAGGTTAGGTTATATTACGTTATTGGTATATAGAAAGATCCCACGGAGACGTAGAGGCCAACCCGCCAGGAATGTTGTCAAATATTATCACCGAGATGTTAGGTTGGGTTAGGTTAGGTTATATTACGTTATTGATGTATATGAAGGTCAAACCGAAACGTAGAGGCCAACTCGCCAGGAATGTTGTCAAATATTACCGCCGAGATGTTAGGTTGGGTTAGGTTAGGTTATATTACGTTATTGATGTATATAAAGGTCCCACGGAGGCGTAGAGGCCAACTCGCCAGGAATGTTTTCAAATATTACCGCCGAGATGTTAGGTTGGGTTAGGTTAGGTTATATTACGTTATAGATGTATATAAAGGTCCCACGGAGACGTAGAGGCCAACTCGCCAGGAATGTTTTCAAATATTACCGCCGAGATGTTAGGTTGGGTTAGGTTAGGTTATATTACGTTATAGATGTATATAAAGGTCCCACGGAGACGTAGAGGCCAACTCGCCAGGAATGTTTTCAAATATTACCGCCGAGATGTTAGGTTGGGTTAGGTTAGGTTATATTACGTTATAGATGTATTTAAAGGTCCCGCGGAGACGTAGAGGCCAACAAGCCAGGAATGTGATCAAATATTACCGCCGACATGATAGGTTGGGTTAGGTTAGCTTATATTACGTTATTGATGTATATGAAGGTCAAACCGAGACGTAGAGGCCAACTCGCCAGGAATGTTGTCAAATATTACCGCCGAGATGTTAGGTTGGGTTAGGTTAGGTTATATTACGTTATTGATGTATATAAAGGTCCCACGGAGACGGAGACGCCAACTCGCCAGGAATGTTGTCAAATATTACCGCCGAGATGTTAGGTTGGGTTAGGTTAGGTTATATTACGTTATAGATGTATATAAAGGTCCCACGGAGACGTAGAGGCCAACTCGCCAGGAATGTTTTCAAATATTACCGCCGAGATGTTAGGTTGGGTTAGGTTAGGTTATATTACGTTATAGATGTATTTAAAGGTCCCGCGGATATGTAGAGGCCAACAAGCCAGGAATTTGATCAAATATTACCGCGGAGATGTTAGTTTGGGTTAGGTTAGGTTATATTGCGTTATTGATGTATATAAAGGTCCCACGGAGACGTAGAAGCCAACTAGCCAGGTATGTTTTCAAATATTACCGCCGAGATGTTAGATTGGGTTAGCCTAGCTTATACTATGTTATTGTTGTATATAAAGGTCCGACGGAGACGTATAGGCCAACTCGCCAGGAATGTTGTCAAATATTACCGCCGAGATGATAGGTTGGGTTAGGTTAGGTTATATTACGTTATTGATGTATATGAAGGTCAAACCGAGACGTAGAGGCCAACTCGCCAGGAATGTTGTCAAATATTACCGCCGAGATGTTAGGTTGGGTTAGGTTAGGTTATATTACGTTATTGATGTATATAAAGGTCCCACGGAGACGCAGATGCCAGCAAGCCAGGAATGTGGTCAAATATTACCGCCGAGATGTTAGGTTGGGTTAGGTTAGGTTATATTACGTTATAGATGTATTTAAAGGTCCCGCGGATACGTACAGGCCAGCAAGCCAGGAATGTTGTCAAATATTACCGCCGAGATGATAGGTTGGGTTAGGTTAGGTTATATTACGTTATTGATGTATATGAAGGTCCCACGGAGACGTAGAGGCCAACTCGCCAGGTATGTTGTCAAATATTACCGCCGAGATGATAGGTTGGGTTAGGTTAGGTTATATTACGTTACAGATGTATATAAAGTTCCCACGGAGACGTGGAGGCCAACTCGCCAGGAATGTTGTCAAATATTACCGCCGAGATGATAGGTTGGGTTAGGTTAGGTTATATTACGTTATTGATGTATATGAAGGTCAAACCGAGACGTAGAGGCCAACTCGCCAGGAATGTTGTCAAATATTACCGCCGAGATGTTAGGTTGGGTTAGGTTAGGTTATATTACGTTATTGATGTATATAAAGGTCCCACGGAGACGTAGATGCCAGCAAGCCAGGAATGTGGTCAAATATTACCGCCGAGATGTTAGGTTGGGTTAGGTTAGGTTATATTACGTTATAGATGTATATAAAGGTCCCGCGGAGACGTACAGGCCAGCAAGCCAGGAACGTTGTCAAATATTACCGCCGAGATGTTAGGTTGGGTTAGGTTAGGTTATATTACGTTATAGATGTATATAAAGGTCCCACGGAGACGTAGAGGCCAACTAGCCAGGTATGTTTTCAAATATTACCGCCGAGATGTTAGGTTGGGTTAGGTTAGGTTATATTACGTTATTGATGTATATAAAGGTCCCACGGAGACGTAGAGGCCAACCAGCCAGGTATGTTTTCAAATATTACCGCCGAGATGTTAGGTTGGGTTAGGTTAGGTTATATTACGTTATTGATGTATATAAAGGTCCCACGGAGACGTAGAGGCCAACTAGCCAGGTATGTTTTCAAATATTACCGCCGAGATGTTAGGTTGGGTTAGGTTAGGTTATATTACGTTATTGATGTATATAAAGGTCCCACGGAGACATAGAGGCCAACAAGCCAGAAATGTGTTCAAATATTACCGCCGAGATGTTAGATTGGGTTAGGTTAGGTTATATTACGTTATTGGTGTATAGAAAGATCCCACGGAGACGTAGAGGCCAACCCGCCAGGAATGTTGTCAAATATTATCACCGAGATGTTAGGTTGGGTTAGGTTAGGTTATATTACGTTATTGATGTATATGAAGGTCAAACCGAGACGTAGAGGCCAACTCGCCAGGAATGTTGTCAAATATTACCGCCGAGATGTTAGGTTGGGTTAGGTTAGGTTATATTACGTTATTGATGTATATAAAGGTCCCACGGAGGCGTAGAGGCCAACTCGCCAGGAATGTTTTCAAATATTACCGCCGAGATGTTAGGTTGGGTTAGGTTAGGTTATATTACGTTATAGATGTATATAAAGGTCCCACGGAGACGTAGAGGCCAACTCGCCAGGAATGTTTTCAAATATTACCGCCGAGATGTTAGGTTGGGTTAGGTTAGCTTATATTACGTTATTGATGTATATGAAGGTCAAACCGAGACGTAGAGGCCAACTCGCCAGGAATGTTGTCAAATATTACCGCCGAGATGTTAGGTTGGGTTAGGTTAGGTTATATTACGTTATAGATGTATTTAAAGGTCCCGCGGATATGTAGAGGCCAACAAGCCAGGAATTTGATCAAATATTACCGCGGAGATGTTAGTTTGGGTTAGGTTAGGTTATATTGCGTTATTGATGTATATAAAGGTCCCGCGGAGACGTAGAAGCCAACTAGCCAGGTATGTTTTCAAATATTACCGCCGAGATGTTAGATTGGGTTAGCCTAGCTTATACTATGTTATTGTTGTATATAAAGGTCCGACGGAGACGTATAGGCCAACTCGCCAGGAATGTTGTCAAATATTACCGCCGAGATGATAGGTTGGGTTAGGTTAGGTTATATTACGTTATTGATGTATATGAAGGTCAAACCGAGACGTAGAGGCCAACTCGCCAGGAATGTTGTCAAATATTACCGCCGAGATGTTAGGTTGGGTTAGGTTAGGTTATATTACGTTATTGATGTATATAAAGGTCCCACGGAGACGTAGATGCCAGCAAGCCAGGAATGTGGTCAAATATTACCGCCGAGATGTTAGGTTGGGTTAGGTTAGGTTATATTACGTTATAGATGTATATAAAGGTCCCGCGGAGACGTACAGGCCAGCAAGCCAGGAACGTTGTCAAATATTACCGCCGAGATGTTAGGTTGGGTTAGGTTAGGTTATATTACGTTATAGATGTATATAAAGGTCCCACGGAGACGTAGAGGCCAACTAGCCAGGTATGTTTTCAAATATTACCGCCGAGATGTTAGGTTGGGTTAGGTTAGGTTATATTACGTTATTGATGTATATAAAGGTCCCACGGAGACGTAGAGGCCAACCAGCCAGGTATGTTTTCAAATATTACCGCCGAGATGTTAGGTTGGGTTAGGTTAGGTTATATTACGTTATTGATGTATATAAAGGTCCCACGGAGACGTAGAGGCCAACTAGCCAGGTATGTTTTCAAATATTACCGCCGAGATGTTAGGTTGGGTTAGGTTAGGTTATATTACGTTATTGATGTATATAAAGGTCCCACGGAGACATAGAGGCCAACAAGCCAGGAATGTGTTCAAATATTACCGCCCAGATGTTAGATTGGGTTAGGTTAGGTTATATTACGTTATTGGTGTATATAAAGTTCCCACGGAGACGTGGAGGCCAACTCGCCAGGAATGTTGTCAAATATTACCGCCGAGATGATAGGTTGGGTTAGGTTAGGTTATATTACGTTATTGATGTATATGAAGGTCAAACCGAGACGTAGAGGCCAACTCGCCAGGAATGTTGTCAAATATTACCGCCGAGATGTTAGGTTGGGTTAGGTTAGGTTATATTACGTTATTGATGTATATAAAGGTCCCACGGAGACGTAGATGCCAGCAAGCCAGGAATGTGGTCAAATATTACCGCCGAGATGTTAGGTTGGGTTAGGTTAGGTTATATTACGTTATAGATGTATTTAAAGGTCCCGCGGAGACGTAGAGGCCAGCAGGCCAGGAATGTGATCAAATATTACCGCCGAGATGTTAGGTTGGGTTAGGTTAGGTTATATTACGTTATTGATGTATATAAAGGTCCCACGGAGACGTATAGGCCAACTCGCCGGGAATGTTGTCAAATATTACCGGCGAGATGTTAGCTTGGGTTAGGTTAGGTTATATTACGTTATGGATGTCTATAAAGGTCCCACGGTGACGTAGAGGCCAACTCGCCAGGAATGTTTTCAAATATTACCGCCGAGATGTTAGGTTGGGTTAGGTTAGGTTGTATCACGTTATAGATGTATATAAAGGTCCCGCGGAGACGTACAGGCCAGCAAGCCAGGAACGTTGTCAAATATTACCGCCGAGATGTTAGGTTGGGTTAGGTTAGGTTATATTACGTTATAGATGTATATAAAGGTCCCACGGAGACGTAGAGGCCAACTAGCCAGGTATGTTTTCAAATATTACCGCCGAGATGTTAGGTTGGGTTAGGTTAGGTTATATTACGTTATTGATGTATATAAAGGTCCCACGGAGACGTAGAGGCCAACCAGCCAGGTATGTTTTCAAATATTACCGCCGAGATGTTAGGTTGGGTTAGGTTAGGTTATATTACGTTATTGATGTATATAAAGGTCCCACGGAGACGTAGAGGCCAACTAGCCAGGTATGTTTTCAAATATTACCGCCGAGATGTTAGGTTGGGTTAGGTTAGGTTATATTACGTTATTGATGTATATAAAGGTCCCACGGAGACATAGAGGCCAACAAGCCAGGAATGTGTTCAAATATTACCGCCGAGATGTTAGATTGGGTTAGGTTAGGTTATATTACGTTATTGGTGTATAGAAAGATCCCACGGAGACGTAGAGGCCAACCCGCCAGGAATGTTGTCAAATATTATCACCGAGATGTTAGGTTGGGTTAGGTCAGGTTATATTACGTTATTGATGTATATAAAGGTCCCACGGAGACGTAGATGCCAACAAGCAAGGAATGTGGTCAAATATTACCGCCGAGATGTTATTTTGGGTTAGGGTAGGTTATATTACGTTATTGATGTATATAAATGTACCACGGAGGCGTAGAGGCCAACTCGCCATGAATGTTTTCAAATATTACCGCCGAGATGTTAGGTTGGGTTAGGTTAGGTTATATTACGTTATAGATGTATTTAAAGGTCCCGCGGAGACGTAGAGGCCAGCAAGCCAGGAATGTGATCAAATATTACCGCCGACATGATAGGTTGGGTTAGGTTGGGTTATATTACGTTATTGATGTATATGAAGGTCAAACCGAGACGTAGAGGCCAACTCGCCAGGAATGTTGTCAAATATTACCGCCGAGATGTTAGGTTGGGTTAGGTTAGGTTATATTACGTTATTGATGTATATAAAGGTCCCACGGAGACGGAGACGCCAACTCGCCAGGAATGTTGTCAAATATTACGGCCGAGATGTTAGGTTGGGTTAGCCTAGCTTATACTATGTTATTGTTGTATATAAAGGTCCGACGGAGACGTATAGGCCAACTCGCCAGGAATGTTGTCAAATATTACCGCCGAGATGATAGGTTGGGTTAGGTTAGGTTATATTACGTTATTGATGTATATGAAGGTCAAACCGAGACGTAGAGGCCAACTAGCCAGGAATGTTGTCAAATATTACCGCCGAGATGTTAGGTTGGGTTAGGTTAGGTTATATTACGTTATTGATGTATATAAAGGTCCCACGGAGACGGAGACGCCAACTCGCCAGGAATGTTGTCAAATATTACCGCCGAGATGTTAGGTTGGGTTAGGTTAGGTTATATTACGTTATAGATGTATTTAAAGGTCCCGCGGAGACGTAGAGGCCAACTCGCCAGGAATGCTTTCAAATATTACCGCCGAGATGTTAGGTTGGGTTAGGTTAGGTTATATTACGTTATAGATGTATTTAAAGGTCCCGCGGAGACGTAGAGGCCAACAAGCCAGGAATGTGATCAAATATTACCGCCGACATGATAGGTTGGGTTAGGTTAGGTTATATTACGTTATTGATGTATATAAAGGTCCCACGGAGACGGAGACGCCAACTCGCCAGGAATGTTGTCAAATATTACGGCCGAGATGTTAGGTCGGGTTAGCCTAGCTTATACTATGTTATTGTTGTATATAAAGGTCCGACGGAGAAGTATAGGCCAACTCGCCAGGAATGTTGTCAAATATTACCGCCGAGATGATAGGTTGGGTTAGGTTAGGTTATATTACGTTATTGATGTATATGAAGGTCAAACCGAGACGTAGAGGCCAACTCGCCAGGAATGTTGTCAAATATTACCGCCGAGATGTTAGGTTGGGTTAGGTTAGGTTATATTACGTTATTGATGTATATAAAGGTCCCACGGAGACGCAGATGCCAGCAAGCCAGGAATGTGGTCAAATATTACCGCCGAGATGTTAGGTTGGGTTAGGTTAGGTTATATTACGTTATAGATGTATTTAAAGGTCCCGCGGATACGTACAGGCCAGCAAGCCAGGAATGTTGTCAAATATTACCGCCGAGATGATAGGTTGGGTTAGGTTAGGTTATATTACGTTATTGATGTATATGAAGGTCAAACCGAGACGTAGAGGCCAACTCGCCAGGAATGTTGTCAAATATTACCGCCGAGATGTTAGGTTGGGTTAGGTTAGGTTATATTACGTTATTGATGTATATAAAGGTCCCACGGAGACGTAGATGCCAGCAAGCCAGGAATGTGGTCAAATATTACCGCCGAGATGTTAGGTTGGGTTAGGTTAGGTTATATTACGTTATAGATGTATTTAAAGGTCCCGCG
Organism: Xylocopa violacea; assembly: GCA_963969225.1. NCBI lineage: Eukaryota > Metazoa > Arthropoda > Insecta > Hymenoptera > Apidae > Xylocopa > Xylocopa violacea. Next base: position 69,183 of record CAXAJV010000666.1, read on the forward strand.
GAGACGTAGAGGCCAGCAGGCCAGGAATGTGATCAAATATTACCGCCGAGATGTTAGGTTGGGTTAGGTTAGGTTATATTACGTTATTGATGTATATAAAGGTCCCACGGAGACGTAGATGCCAGCAAGCCAGGAATGTGGTCAAATATTACCGCCGAGATGTTAGGTTGGGTTAGGTTAGGTTATATTACGTTATAGATGTATTTAAAGGTCCCGCGGAGACGTAGAGGCCAGCAGGCCAGGAATGTGATCAAATATTACCGCCGAGATGTTAGGTTGGGTTAGGTTAGGTTATATTACGTTATTGATATATATAAAGGTCCCACGGAGACGTATAGGCCAACTCGCCGGGACTGTTGTCAAATATTACCGGCGAGATGTTAGCTTGGGTTAGGTTAGGTTGTATCACGTTATAGATGTATATAAAGGTCCCGCGGAGACGTACAGGCCAGCAAGCCAGGAACGTTGTCAAATATTACCGCCGAGATGATAGGTTGGGTTAGGTTAGGTTATATTACGTTACAGATGTATATAAAGTTCCCACGGAGACGTGGAGGCCAACTCGCCAGGAATGTTGTCAAATATTACCGCCGAGATGATAGGTTGGGTTAGGTTAGGTTATATTACGTTATTGATGTATATGAAGGTCAAACCGAGACGTAGAGGCCAACTCGCCAGGAATGTTGTCAAATATTACCGCCGAGATGTTAGGTTGGGTTAGGTTAGGTTATATTACGTTATTGATGTATATAAAGGTCCCACGGAGACGTAGATGCCAGCAAGCCAGGAATGTGGTCAAATATTACCGCCGAGATGTTAGGTTGGGTTAGGTTAGGTTATATTACGTTATTGATGTATATAAAGGTCCCACGGAGACATAGAGGCCAACAAGCCAGGAATGTGTTCAAATATTACCGCCGAGATGTTAGATTGGGTTAGGTTAGGTTATATTACGTTATTGGTGTATAGAAAGATCCCACGGAGACGTAGAGGCCAACCCGCCAGGAATGTTGTCAAATATTATCACCGAGATGTTAGGTTGGGTTAGGTCAGGTTATATTACGTTATTGATGTATATAAAGGTCCCACGGAGACGTAGATGCCAACAAGCAAGGAATGTGGTCAAATATTACCGCCGAGATGTTATTTTGGGTTAGGGTAGGTTATATTACGTTATTGATGTATATAAATGTACCACGGAGGCGTAGAGGCCAACTCGCCATGAATGTTTTCAAATATTACCGCCGAGATGTTAGGTTGGGTTAGGTTAGGTTATATTACGTTATAGATGTATTTAAAGGTCCCGCGGAGACGTAGAGGCCAGCAAGCCAGGAATGTGATCAAATATTACCGCCGACATGATAGGTTGGGTTAGGTTGGGTTATATTACGTTATTGATGTATATGAAGGTCAAACCGAGACGTAGAGGCCAACTCGCCAGGAATGTTGTCAAATATTACCGCCGAGATGTTAGGTTGGGTTAGGTTAGGTTATATTACGTTATTGATGTATATAAAGGTCCCACGGAGACGGAGACGCCAACTCGCCAGGAATGTTGTCAAATATTACGGCCGAGATGTTAGGTTGGGTTAGCCTAGCTTATACTATGTTATTGTTGTATATAAAGGTCCGACGGAGACGTATAGGCCAACTCGCCAGGAATGTTGTCAAATATTACCGCCGAGATGATAGGTTGGGTTAGGTTAGGTTATATTACGTTATTGATGTATATGAAGGTCAAACCGAGACGTAGAGGCCAACTCGCCAGGAATGTGATCAAATATTACCGCCGACATGATAGGTTGGGTTAGGTTAGGTTATATTACGTTATTGATGTATATAAAGGTCCCACGGAGACGGAGACGCCAACTCGCCAGGAATGTTGTCAAATATTACCGCCGAGATGTTAGGTTGGGTTAGGTTAGGTTATATTACGTTATAGATGTATTTAAAGGTCCCGCGGAGACGTAGAGGCCAACTCGCCAGGAATGCTTTCAAATATTACCGCCGAGATGTTAGGTTGGGTTAGGTTAGGTTATATTACGTTATAGATGTATTTAAAGGTCCCGCGGAGACGTAGAGGCCAACTCGCCAGGAATGTGATCAAATATTACCGCCGACATGATAGGTTGGGTTAGGTTAGGTTATATTACGTTATTGATGTATATGAAGGTCAAACCGAGACGTAGAGGCCAACTCGCCAGGAATGTTGTCAAATATTACCGCCGAGATGTTAGGTTGGGTTAGGTTAGGTTATATTACGTTATTGATGTATATAAAGGTCCCACGGAGACGGAGACGCCAACTCGCCAGGAATGTTGTCAAATATTACCGCCGAGATGTTAGGTTGGGTTAGGTTAGGTTATATTACGTTATAGATGTATTTAAAGGTCCCGCGGAGACGTAGAGGCCAACTCGCCAGGAATGCTTTCAAATATTACCGCCGAGATGTTAGGTTGGGTTAGGTTAGGTTATATTACGTTATAGATGTATTTAAAGGTCCCGCGGAGACGTAGAGGCCAACTCGCCAGGAATGTGATCAAATATTACCGCCGACATGATAGGTTGGGTTAGGTTAGGTTATATTACGTTATTGATGTATATGAAGGTCAAACCGAGACGTAGAGGCCAACTCGCCAGGAATGTTGTCAAATATTACCGCCGAGATGTTAGGTTGGGTTAGGTTAGGTTATATTACGTTATTGATGTATATAAAGGTCCCACGGAGACGCAGATGCCAGCAAGCCAGGAATGTGGTCAAATAGTACCGCCGAGATGTTAGGTTGGGTTAGGTTAGGTTATATTACGTTATAGATGTATTTAAAGGTCCCGCGGATACGTACAGGCCAGCAAGCCAGGAATGTTGTCAAATATTACCGCCGAGATGATAGGTTGGGTTAGGTTAGGTTATATTACGTTATTGATGTATATGAAGGTCCCACGGAGACGTAGAGGCCAACTCGCCAGGTATGTTGTCAAATATTACCGCCGAGATGATAGGTTGGGTTAGGTTAGGTTATATTTCGTTACAGATGTATATAAAGTTCCCACGGAGACGTGGAGGCCAACTCGCCAGGAATGTTGTCAAATATTACCGCCGAGATGATAGGTTGGGTTAGGTTAGGTTATATTACGTTATTGATGTATATGAAGGTCAAACCGAGACGTAGAGGCCAACTCGCCAGGAATGTTGTCAAATATTACCGCCGAGATGTTAGGTTGGGTTAGGTTAGGTTATATTACGTTATTGATGTATATAAAGGTCCCACGGAGACGTAGATGCCAGCAAGCCAGGAATGTGGTCAAATATTACCGCCGAGATGTTAGGTTGGGTTAGGTTAGGTTATATTACGTTATAGATGTATTTAAAGGTCCCGCGGAGACGTAGAGGCCAGCAGGCCAGGAATGTGATCAAATATTACCGCCGAGATGTTAGGTTGGGTTAGGTTAGGTTATATTACGTTATTGATGTATATAAAGGTCCCACGGAGACGTATAGGCCAACACGCCGGGAATGTTGTCAAATATTACCGGCGAGATGTTAGCTTGGGTTAGGTTAGGTTATATTACGTTATGGATGTCTATAAAGGTCCCACGATGACGTAGAGGCCAACTCGCCAGGAATGTTTTCAAATATTACCGCCGAGATGTTAGGTTGGGTTAGGTTAGGTTATATCACGTTATAGATGTATATAAAGGTCCCGCGGAGACGTACAGGCCAGCAAGCCAGGAATGTTGTCAAATATTACCGCCGAGATGTTAGGTTGGGTTAGGTTAGGTTATATTACGTTATAGATGTATATAAAGGTCCCACGGAGACGTAGAGGCCAACTCGCCAGGAATGTTTTCAAATATTACCGCCGAGATGTTAGGTTGGGTTAGGTTAGGTTATATTACGTTATAGATGTATTTAAAGGTCCCGCGGAGATGTGGAGGCCAACAAGCCAGGAATTTGATCAAATATTACCGCCGAGAAGTTAGTTTGGGTTAGGTTAGGTTATATTGCGTTATTGATGTATATAAAGGACCCACGGAGACGTAGGGGCCAACTAGCCAGGTATGTTTTCAAATATTACCGCCGAGATGTTAGGTTGGGTTAGGTTAGGTTATATTACGTTATTGATGTATATAAAGGTCCCACGGAGACGTAGATGCCAACAAGCAAGGAATGTGGTCAAATATTACCGCCGAGATGTTATTTTGGGTTAGGGTAGGTTATATTACGTTATTGATGTATATAAATGTACCACGGAGGCGTAGAGGCCAACTCGCCATGAATGTTTTCAAATATTACCGCCGAGATGTTAGGTTGGGTTAGGTTAGGTTATATTACGTTATAGATGTATTTAAAGGTCCCGCGGAGACGTAGAGGCCAGCAAGCCAGGAATGTGATCAAATATTACCGCCGACATGATAGGTTGGCTTAGGTTAGGTTATATTACGTTATTGATGTATATGAAGGTCAAACCGAGACGTAGAGGCCAACTCGCCAGGAATGTTGTCAAATATTACCGCCGAGATGTTAGGTTGGGTTAGGTTAGGTTATATTACGTTATTGATGTATATAAAGGTCCCACGGAGACGGAGGCGCCAACTCGCCAGGAATGTTGTCAAATATTACCGCCGAGATGTTAGGTTGGGTTAGGTTAGGGTATATTACGTTATTGATGTATATAAAGGTCCCACGGAGACGGAGACGCCAACTCGCCAGGAATGTTGTCAAATATTACCGCCGAGATGTTAGGTTGGGTTAGGTTAGGTTATATTACGTTATAGATGTATTTAAAGGTCCCGCGGAGACGTAGAGGCCAACAAGCCAGGAATGTGATCAAATATTACCGCCGACATGATAGGTTGGGTTAGGTTAGGTTATATTACGTTATTGATGTATATGAAGGTCAAACCGAGACGTAGAGGCCAACTCGCCAGGAATGTTGTCAAATATTACCGCCGAGATGTTAGGTTGGGTTAGGTTAGGTTATATTACGTTATAGATGTATATAAAGGTCCCACGGAGACGTAGAGGCCAACTCGCCAGGAATGTTTTCAAATATTACCGCCGAGATGTTAGGTTGGGTTAGGTTAGGTTATATTACGTTATGGATGTATTTAAAGGTCCCGCGGAGATGTAGAGGCCAACTCGCCAGGAATGTTGTCAAATATTACCGCCGAGATGTTAGGTTGGGTTAGGTTAGGTTATATTACGTTATTGATGTATATAAAGGTCCCACGGAGACGGAGACGCCAACTCGCCAGGAATGTTGTCAAATATTACGGCCGAGGTGTTAGGTTGGGTTAGCCTAGCTTATACTATGTTATTGTTGTATATAAAGGTCCGACGAGGACGTATAGGCCAACTCGCCAGGAATGTTGTCAAATATTACCGCCGAGATGATAGGTTGGGTTAGGTTAGGTTATATTACGTTATTGATGTATATGAAGGTCAAACCGAGACGTAGAGGCCAACTCGCCAGGAATGTTGTCAAATATTACCGCCGAGATGTTAGGTTGGGTTAGGTTAGGTTATATTACGTTATAGATGTATTTAAAGGTCCCGCGGAGACGTAGAGGCCAGCAGGCCAGGAATGTGATCAAATATTACCGCCGAGATGTTAGGTTGGGTTAGGTTAGGTTATATTACGTTATTGATGTATATAAAGGTCCCACGGAGACGTATAGGCCAACTCGCCGGGAATGTTGTCAAATATTACCGGCGAGATGTTAGCTTGGGTTAGGTTAGGTTATATTACGTTATGGATGTCTATAAAGGTCCCACGATGACGTAGAGGCCAACTCGCCAGGAATGTTTTCAAATATTACCGCCGAGATGTTAGGTTGGGTTAGGTTAGGTTATATCACGTTATAGATGTATATAAAGGTCCCGCGGAGACGTACAGGCCAGCAAGCCAGGAATGTGATCAAATATTACCGCCGACATGATAGGTTGGGTTAGGTTAGGTTATATTACGTTATTGATGTATATAAAGGTCCCACGGAGACGGAGACGCCAACTCGCCAGGAATGTTGTCAAATATTACGGCCGAGATGTTAGGTTGGGTTAGCCTAGCTTATACTATGTTATTGTTGTATATAAAGGTCCGACGGAGACGTATAGGCCAACTCGCCAGGAATGTTGTCAAATATTACCGCCGAGATGATAGGTTGGGTTAGGTTAGGTTATATTACGTTATTGATGTATATGAAGGTCAAACCGAGACATAGAGGCCAACTCGCCAGGAATGTTGTCAAATATTACCGCCGAGATGTTAGGTTGGGATAGGTGAGGGTATATTACGTTATTGATGTATATAAAGGTCCCACGGAGACGGAGACGCCAACTCCCCAGGAATGTTGTCAAATATTACCGCCGAGATGTTAGGTTGGGTTAGGTTAGGTTATATTACGTTATAGATGTATTTAAAGGTCCCGCGGAGACGTAGAGGCCAACAAGCCAGGAATGTGATCAAATATTACCGCCGACATGATAGGTTGGGTTAGGTTAGGTTATATTACGTTATTGATGTATATAAAGGTCCCACGGAGACGGAGACGCCAACTCGCCAGGAATGTTGTCAAATATTACGGCCGAGATGTTAGGTCGGGTTAGCCTAGCTTATACTATGTTATTGTTGTATATAAAGGTCCGACGGAGAAGTATAGGCCAACTCGCCAGGAATGTTGTCAAATATTACCGCCGAGATGATAGGTTGGGTTAGGTTAGGTTATATTACGTTATTGATGTATATGAAGGTCAAACCGAGACGTAGAGGCCAACTCGCCAGGAATGTTGTCAAATATTACCGCCGAGATGTTAGGTTGGGTTAGGTTAGGTTATATTACGTTATTGATGTATATAAAGGTCCCACGGAGACGCAGATGCCAGCAAGCCAGGAATGTGGTCAAATATTACCGCCGAGATGTTAGGTTGGGTTAGGTTAGGTTATATTACGTTATAGATGTATTTAAAGGTCCCGCGGATACGTACAGGCCAGCAAGCCAGGAATGTTGTCAAATATTACCGCCGAGATGATAGGTTGGGTTAGGTTAGTTTATATTACGTTATTGATGTATATGAAGGTCCCACGGAGACGTAGAGGCCAACTCGCCAGGAATGTTTTCAAATATTACCGCCGAGATGTTAGGTTGGGTTAGGTTAGGTTATATTACGTTATAGATGTATTTAAAGGTCCCGCGGAGATGTGGAGGCCAACAAGCCAGGAATTTGATCAAATATTACCGCCGAGAAGTTAGTTTGGGTTAGGTTAGGTTATATTGCGTTATTGATGTATATAAAGGACCCACGGAGACGTAGGGGCCAACTAGCCAGGTATGTTTTCAAATATTACCGCCGAGATGTTAGGTTGGGTTAGGTTAGGTTATATTACGTTATTGATGTATATAAAGGTCCCACGGAGACGTAGATGCCAACAAGCAAGGAATGTGGTCAAATATTACCGCCGAGATGTTATTTTGGGTTAGGGTAGGTTATATTACGTTATTGATGTATATAAATGTACCACGGAGGCGTAGAGGCCAACTCGCCATGAATGTTTTCAAATATTACCGCCGAGATGTTAGGTTGGGTTAGGTTAGGTTATATTACGTTATAGATGTATTTAAAGGTCCCGCGGAGACGTAGAGGCCAGCAAGCCAGGAATGTGATCAAATATTACCGCCGACATGATAGGTTGGCTTAGGTTAGGTTATATTACGTTATTGATGTATATGAAGGTCAAACCGAGACGTAGAGGCCAACTCGCCAGGAATGTTGTCAAATATTACCGCCGAGATGTTAGGTTGGGTTAGGTTAGGTTATATTACGTTATTGATGTATATAAAGGTCCCACGGAGACGGAGGCGCCAACTCGCCAGGAATGTTGTCAAATATTACCGCCGAGATGTTAGGTTGGGTTAGGTTAGGGTATATTACGTTATTGATGTATATAAAGGTCCCACGGAGACGGAGACGCCAACTCGCCAGGAATGTTGTCAAATATTACCGCCGAGATGTTAGGTTGGGTTAGGTTAGGTTATATTACGTTATAGATGTATTTAAAGGTCCCGCGGAGACGTAGAGGCCAACAAGCCAGGAATGTGATCAAATATTACCGCCGACATGATAGGTTGGGTTAGGTTAGGTTATATTACGTTATTGATGTATATGAAGGTCAAACCGAGACGTAGAGGCCAACTCGCCAGGAATGTTGTCAAATATTACCGCCGAGATGTTAGGTTGGGTTAGGTTAGGTTATATTACGTTATAGATGTATATAAAGGTCCCACGGAGACGTAGAGGCCAACTCGCCAGGAATGTTTTCAAATATTACCGCCGAGATGTTAGGTTGGGTTAGGTTAGGTTATATTACGTTATGGATGTATTTAAAGGTCCCGCGGAGATGTAGAGGCCAACTCGCCAGGAATGTTGTCAAATATTACCGCCGAGATGTTAGGTTGGGTTAGGTTAGGTTATATTACGTTATTGATGTATATAAAGGTCCCACGGAGACGGAGACGCCAACTCGCCAGGAATGTTGTCAAATATTACGGCCGAGGTGTTAGGTTGGGTTAGCCTAGCTTATACTATGTTATTGTTGTATATAAAGGTCCGACGAGGACGTATAGGCCAACTCGCCAGGAATGTTGTCAAATATTACCGCCGAGATGATAGGTTGGGTTAGGTTAGGTTATATTACGTTATTGATGTATATGAAGGTCAAACCGAGACGTAGAGGCCAACTCGCCAGGAATGTTGTCAAATATTACCGCCGAGATGTTAGGTTGGGTTAGGTTAGGTTATATTACGTTATAGATGTATTTAAAGGTCCCGCGGAGACGTAGAGGCCAGCAGGCCAGGAATGTGATCAAATATTACCGCCGAGATGTTAGGTTGGGTTAGGTTAGGTTATATTACGTTATTGATGTATATAAAGGTCCCACGGAGACGTATAGGCCAACTCGCCGGGAATGTTGTCAAATATTACCGGCGAGATGTTAGCTTGGGTTAGGTTAGGTTATATTACGTTATGGATGTCTATAAAGGTCCCACGATGACGTAGAGGCCAACTCGCCAGGAATGTTTTCAAATATTACCGCCGAGATGTTAGGTTGGGTTAGGTTAGGTTATATCACGTTATAGATGTATATAAAGGTCCCGCGGAGACGTACAGGCCAGCAAGCCAGGAATGTGATCAAATATTACCGCCGACATGATAGGTTGGGTTAGGTTAGGTTATATTACGTTATTGATGTATATAAAGGTCCCACGGAGACGGAGACGCCAACTCGCCAGGAATGTTGTCAAATATTACGGCCGAGATGTTAGGTTGGGTTAGCCTAGCTTATACTATGTTATTGTTGTATATAAAGGTCCGACGGAGACGTATAGGCCAACTCGCCAGGAATGTTGTCAAATATTACCGCCGAGATGATAGGTTGGGTTAGGTTAGGTTATATTACGTTATTGATGTATATGAAGGTCAAACCGAGACATAGAGGCCAACTCGCCAGGAATGTTGTCAAATATTACCGCCGAGATGTTAGGTTGGATTAGGTGAGGGTATATTACGTTATTGATGTATATAAAGGTCCCACGGAGACGGAGACGCCAACTCGCCAGGAATGTTGTCAAATATTACCGCCGAGATGTTAGGTTGGGTTAGGTTAGGTTATATTACGTTATAGATGTATTTAAAGGTCCCGCGGAGACGTAGAGGCCAACAAGCCAGGAATGTGATCAAATATTACCGCCGACATGATAGGTTGGGTTAGGTTAGGTTATATTACGTTATTGATGTATATAAAGGTCCCACGGAGACGGAGACGCCAACTCGCCAGGAATGTTGTCAAATATTACGGCCGAGATGTTAGGTCGGGTTAGCCTAGCTTATACTATGTTATTGTTGTATATAAAGGTCCGACGGAGAAGTATAGGCCAACTCGCCAGGAATGTTGTCAAATATTACCGCCGAGATGATAGGTTGGGTTAGGTTAGGTTATATTACGTTATTGATGTATATGAAGGTCAAACCGAGACGTAGAGGCCAACTCGCCAGGAATGTTGTCAAATATTACCGCCGAGATGTTAGGTTGGGTTAGGTTAGGTTATATTACGTTATTGATGTATATAAAGGTCCCACGGAGACGCAGATGCCAGCAAGCCAGGAATGTGGTCAAATATTACCGCCGAGATGTTAGGTTGGGTTAGGTTAGGTTATATTACGTTATAGATGTATTTAAAGGTCCCGCGGATACGTACAGGCCAGCAAGCCAGGAATGTTGTCAAATATTACCGCCGAGATGATAGGTTGGGTTAGGTTAGTTTATATTACGTTATTGATGTATATGAAGGTCCCACGGAGACGTAGAGGCCAACTCGCCAGGTATGTTGTCAAATATTACCGCCGAGATGATAGGTTGGGTTAGGTTAGGTTATATTACGTTACAGATGTATATAAAGTTCCCACGGAGACGTGGAGGCCAACTCGCCAGGAATGTTGTCAAATATTACCGCCGAGATGATAGGTTGGGTTAGGTTAGGTTATATTACGTTATTGATGTATATGAAGGTCAAACCGAGACGTAGAGGCCAACTCGCCAGGAATGTTGTCAAATATTACCGCCGAGATGTTAGGTTGGGTAAGGTTAGGTTATATTACGTTATTGATGTATATAAAGGTCCCACGGAGACGTAGATGCCAGCAAGCCAGGAATGTGGTCAAATATTACCGCCGAGATGTTAGGTTGGGTTAGGTTAGGTTATATTACGTTATAGATGTATTTAAAGGTCCCGCGGAGACGTAGAGGCCAGCAGGCCAGGAATGTGATCAAATATTACCGCCGAGATGTTAGGTTGGGTTAGGTTAGGTTATATTACGTTATTGATGTATATAAAGGTCCCACGGAGACGGAGACGCCAACTCGCCAGGAATGTTGTCAAATATTACGGCCGAGATGTTAGGTCGGGTTAGCCTAGCTTATACTATGTTATTGTTGTATATAAAGGTCCGACGGAGACGTATAGGCCAACTCGCCAGGAATGTTGTCAAATATTACCGCCGAGATGATAGGTTGGGTTAGGTTAGGTTATATTACGTTATTGATGTATATGAAGGTCAAACCGAGACGTAGAGGCCAACTCGCCAGGAATGTTGTCAAATATTACCGCCGAGATGTTAGGTTGGGTTAGGTTAGGTTATATTACGTTATTGATGTATATAAAGGTCCCACGGAGACGGAGACGCCAACTCGCCAGGAATGTTGTCAAATATTACCGCCGAGATGTTAGGTTGGGTTAGGTTAGGTTATATTACGTTATAGATGTATTTAAAGGTCCCGCGGAGACGTAGAGGCCAACTCGCCAGGAATGCTTTCAAATATTACCGCCGAGATGTTAGGTTGGGTTAGGTTAGGTTATATTACGTTATAGATGTATTTAAAGGTCCCGCGGAGACGTAGAGGCCAACTCGCCAGGAATGCTTTCAAATATTACCGCCGAGATGTTAGGTTGGGTTAGGTTAGGTTATATTACGTTATAGATGTATTTAAAGGTCCCGCGGAGACGTAGAGGCCAACTCGCCAGGAATGTGATCAAATATTACCGCCGACATGATAGGTTGGGTTAGGTTAGGTTATATTACGTTATTGATGTATATGAAGGTCAAACCGAGACGTAGAGGCCAACTCGCCAGGAATGTTGTCAAATATTACCGCCGAGATGTTAGGTTGGGTTAGGTTAGGTTATATTACGTTATTGATGTATATAAAGGTCCCACGGAGACGCAGATGCCAGCAAGCCAGGAATGTGGTCAAATAGTACCGCCGAGATGTTAGGTTGGGTTAGGTTAGGTTATATTACGTTATAGATGTATTTAAAGGTCCCGCGGATACGTAGAGGCCAGCAAGCCAGGAATGTTGTCAAATATTACCGCCGAGATGATAGGTTGGGTTAGGTTAGGTTATATTACGTTATTGATGTATATGAAGGTCCCACGGAGACGTAGAGGCCAACTCGCCAGGTATGTTGTCAAATATTACCGCCGAGATGATAGGTTGGGTTAGGTTAGGTTATATTACGTTACAGATGTATATAAAGTTCCCACGGAGACGTGGAGGCCAACTCGCCAGGAATGTTGTCAAATATTACCGCCGAGATGATAGGTTGGGTTAGGTTAGGTTATATTACGTTATTGATGTATATGAAGGTCAAACCGAGACGTAGAGGCCAACTCGCCAGGAATGTTGTCAAATATTACCGCCGAGATGTTAGGTTGGGTTAGGTTAGGTTATATTACGTTATTGATGTATATAAAGGTCCCACGGAGACGTATATGCCAGCAAGCCAGGAATGTGGTCAAATATTACCGCCGAGATGTTAGGTTGGGTTAGGTTAGGTTATATTACGTTATAGATGTATTTAAAGGTCCCGCGGAGACGTAGAGGCCAGCAGGCCAGGAATGTGATCAAATTTTACCGCCGAGATGTTAGGTTGGGTTAGGTTAGGTTATATTACGTTATTGATGTATATAAAGGTCCCACGGAGACGTATAGGCCAACAAGCCGGGAATGTTGTCAAATATTACCGGCGAGATGTTAGCTTGGGTTAGGTTAGGTTATATTACGTTATGGATGTCTATAAAGGTCCCACGATGACGTAGAGGCCAACTCGCCAGGAATGTTTTCAAATATTACCGCCGAGATGTTAGGTTGGGTTAGGTTAGGTTATATCACGTTATAGATGTATATAAAGGTCCCGCGGAGACGTACAGGCCAGCAAGCCAGGAATGTTGTCAAATATTACCGCCGAGAAGTTAGGTTGGGTT
>CAXAJV010000667.1:0-5000 GCA_963969225.1 Xylocopa violacea
GGTTTATGCATCCCAATGACTCGCGCACATGTTAGACTCCTTGGTCCGTGTTTCAAGACGGGTCCTGAGAGTACCCAAAGCAGTAGCGTCGCCGACCGGTAATTCGAAGCTTGGCCAGTCCGAGGACACCGCCTGCTAACAGCTGGCCAGGCCCGGCGCCGGCACATAGTCCGTACCACCGGGTAGTCTGACCGAGCTTGCGGCGGGCTAGACGCACATACATTCGAGAATGGATTGGTTGCGGCCCGATACCGTGCGAGTACCGTCGTGCAGCCGGCCGGGCGACCGAGGGTTTGTCGCGTGCGCAAGATTGCGACGCCACAGGCTTCCCACTCGGGCCGTAGACCGACGCGCAACGGGTCGCGACGTTCTACTAGGGGAGAAGTGCACGACTACATCACCGGAACGTTCGCCGATGGCGGTGTGCCCTCGCCGTGGAACCGCAAGGGTCCACCGGGGCATCGCGCACCATCGGGAGCCAGTCTCGTCGTCGATGAATCTCTCCATTCGATCTTTTGGGTTTCTCAGGTTTACCCCTGAACGGTTTCACGTACTCTTGAACTCTCTCTTCAAAGTTCTTTTCAACTTTCCCTCACGGTACTTGTTCGCTATCGGTCTCGTGGTCGTATTTAGCCTTAGATGGAGTTTACCACCCACTTAGGGCTGCACTCTCAAGCAACCCGACTCTAAGGAGAGATCCTCCCGAGACGCGTTCCGGTCTCTACGGGCCTGGCACCCTCTGTGGGTAAATGGCCCCATTCAAGATGGACTTGGACGCGATTCGATGTCTCGGGATAAACGGATCCTCCCGAACACTACATTTCCCAGCGGCGGAACCGCGGGATTCAGTGCTGGGCTCATTCCTGTTCGCTCGCAGCTACTAAGGAAATCCTGGTTAGTTTCTTTTCCTCCGCTTAGTAATATGCTTAAATTCAGCGGGTAATCTCACCTAATCTGAGGTCGTCTCTACGTGAAACACGAAATTCGTTCGTGCCGTGAAGCCGCTTTTTTTTTTGCACTGCGAGACACGTTAAGGAACCCGCGTCTATTTGGTCAGAGAGAAGGTATTATAAATCCCGTTTTCTTTCGGGAAAACGGGAAAAAAAAAAATTCGACAACATACAAGAGAGATGATTACGGAGCTTCGACGCACGGGGACGGCAGACGACGAAAAGAACTTTCGTCGTCTCCGACGCAGCGATCCTTTCATTTACCGCTCGATTACCACAAAACTCCGCCGTTCTTCTCGGCGAAGCGTTTTGCGCACCGCGCCAATGTCATTCGTGTCGGTTCTCGGATTCGTAATGCATACGAGACCCTCGCTGGACAACCAAGTTGCCGGCGATTTTTAACATCCGTCCTCTCTTATCGTAGCTATGAACGATTATAAATAATTCCAGCGGTTCCACCTTCCGCGCGTAACACGCAGAGATCGAAACGGAGCGGCTCCTTTTCCCCGATTTATCACCCTGATCCGTCGGAACGACGGATAGGCCGAGTTGGAGCGCGCCCACGCGAATCTCTCTGCTGCGTGGAACGGGAAATAAAAAAAAAAAGGAACGCACGCGTGGAATTACATAACCAAGCTGCGCTTTCCGGGGACTGGATGACCGGCTTTTTGATCGCGCGGTCCCGTCTCGACAACGAAGACATGGGGTGACCAACAACTTGTGGCACCGAGCAGCACCTCGTCGAAGTATAACTTCGAGCCTCGCCAATGGGGTGGGCACAATCTCTTCCCGTATCTACTTCTCTAAACGACTCTCCTCGTTGCGCGTGGCGTTACCGATTCGAGTTCTGTGCTTCGGAATCTGCGGACGCGCGTCACAGGCCAGAAACGTTACAATCGACCATATATATATATATACCAAATGTTCCGATCGACACCGGGCTGACAGACAGAGGCAGCACACCGAGGACGCACGGTAAATTCGAGTCTCGACGAACGTGGCTGGGGTCAGATTCGAACATCCCAAGATCATCAGCGTTCGAAGAGGAAATGCGTCCCCGTGCGCGCGTTTGTCTGTGGTCCCCGACAATCGACGGCATATGGAAATAAAATTCGAGATCGACTTCGGCAACGACGGCCTATATACATTGTATGTATTCGAGTGACGGTCCGCTCAATTTCTTCCTTACACAAAACATGGTATACGCGCACAACGCGCGGAGAGAGCAGAGAGAGAACGGGTTATTCTGATGATTGAACGCAACAACACCCTGGGGCTGTGCGAACTTCGAACGATCGGATGCGCATCATCGTCCCTCACGTTACGACGATGTCGCTCGCTCTCTCTTTCTTGTATATTCTCTTCTCTCTCTCGACCGAGTTCCCAACAATTCGATTCTCTCAGTCTTGCGGCAAAAGAAAAATTCATTTTAAACGACGTCGAGCGCGCGGCATATCAATCGTGCGTTAAAGAGACGCGCGAAGAGTGGTCATGGTGTGTGGCGGGTGTGCGAATTTGGAATACGGAACAAAATCGGCAGTCGAAACACGAAGCGGTTCCCCGTGGGCGGTCGTCCGGTTAAACGAACGACTCACGACGCCACGAAGAACTCGCGCGAGTCCGTGATCGACACCGTCGATTTCCGTGAACCCGTTTAACGCACGCCGCACGCGCGCACACGTTACACCAGTCGCATATAGTCTCGGGGCACGGCCACAGACGACTCGGACGAACGTCCAACGATCGCTCGTACGTCGCGTATCGCTCCTCTTTTTCCCTTTCGGTGCGCCCGAACTCAGAAACGTTCGTAAATGGAATTCGAATGAACGACGGCGGGCAGATTCGAGCACCGGAGAGAAAAGATTCGACGAAACGCAACGCAAGCAGTATTCTGGTTACGTGAACGACCCTCAGCTAGGCGTGGTCCAGGAATTGTATCCGTGGACCGCAATGTGCGTTCGAAATGTCGATGTTCATGTGTCCTGCAGTTCACACGTTGACGCGCAATTAGCTGCGTTCTTCATCGACCCACGAGCCAAGTGATCCACCGTTCAGGGTAATCGTATATGTATATTTTTTATTAATTGTTAAGTCTCTTCGTACTAAGTTTCGAACAAGTCGAGACCCAAACGTCTCCGGCGAAGGAGACGCGGGCGTCGCCCGAATTCTCGGCGACACGATACCGTCCTACGGATGAAACGGACACGCCTGTTTCAGGGTGTTTAGGATACATCCTTTCGGATTCACGCCAGTGTGCCACGCGTCCAGGTAGATAAAATTTTTCGAAAATTCGTTAGGACTCTTCTTCGCGCGTATCGCGCAGACCCTCGAGGCGGTCCCCCCTTCCTCCCGACAACACGAAGCGAGCTTGTAAAATTCGATCTCGCAACGGCGGGTTTATTAAGGGACTCTCGACAACGAGGAAGAATACGCAAACGCGATTATATCGTCGTCCCCTCTGAACGAATGGCACGTGGAAGTGAATACAAAAAAAAAAAAAAAGAAAGATATCCAACACCCAGCGGCGTATTGCTTTCGAGAAGTTGACGACGTTCGTACAGGTAAGTCGTAAAATATCGATGGGACTCGCCGTGAAACCTCGAAGCGGTCTATAATTTTACCCACCCGACAACACGAAGCGAGCATAAAAAATTATTCGATCTCGCAACGGCGGGTGTGTTTCCAGACTCGCGACAACGAGGCTTCGCTCGGCGAAGCGGTCCCCTCTGAACGAACGACACGATCAAAACCCGAACACAGGTGCGTGGTACAAGTTCCTCAAATTCCACGATCCACTGCACGATCTGTGCTTCAGAGCTCAGGTGATAAAAAAAAAAAAAAATTCGTTGGGACTCGGCCGCCAAAGCCTCGAGCGGTCTACCGTTTTTCCCCGGCAACACGAAGCGAGTATAAATTATTCGATCTCGCAACGGCCGGTTTCTCAGACTCTCGACAACGAGGCTATGGCAAAAAGCAAGTCCCCTCTGAGCTTGCAGCACAATTGTGAAACGGGAAAACGAACAAGTACCAGCGGCGTATTGCTTTCACGCAGAGACGCAAAATAATGGTACACACTCGACCTGTCGAATATGCAAAGTCGACGACATAACTTACCGTTCGGGTAAGAAAAATTCGTTAGGACTCGTCGGTTAACAACACCAACACCTCGAGCGCGGTCTGTATAATTTTATTTACCCGACAACACGAAGCGAGCATAATAAATGAGATTCGATCTCGCAACGGCGGGTTCATTATACAGACTCTAATCGCCAACGAGGCTTGGCCCGACGAATCGTCCCCTCCGAACGGAACGGTACGATCGACATTAACACAACCAGGGTACGCGGCGCGACACCACGCTCTTAACGAATTCGAAGTCGACGACGATCGTCGTTCGGGTAAAGATTCGTTGGGACTCGCCGTCGTACACAGCCTCGAGGCGGTCTGTTTCACCCGACAACGCGAAGCGAGCATAATATTGTTCGATCTCGCAACGGCACGGGTTTTCACAGACTCTCGACAACGAGGCTTGGCGGCGACGAATCGTCCCCTCCGAACGGAACGGTACGATCGACTAAAACAGGATACGCGCGACACACGCTCTTAAAGGAATTCGAAGTCGACGACGGCGCGTCCGTTCGGGTGAAGATTCGTTGGGACTCGCCGCACGCGCAGCCTCTGAGCGGTCCAATTTAACCTGCGACACGAAGCGAGCATAAAATGGTTCGATCTCGCAACGGCAACGGGTTTTCATAGACTCTATGAGAGCGAGGCTTGGCGGCGACGAATCGTCCCCTCCGAACGGAACGGTACGATCGACTAAAACAGGATACGCGCGACACACGCTCTTAAAAGAAATCGAAGTCGACGACGGCGCGTCCGTTCGGGTGAATGATTCGTTGGGACTCGCCGCACGCGCAGCCTCTGAGCGGTCCAATTTAACCTGCGACACGAAGCGAGCATAAAATTGTTCGATCTCGCAACGGCAACGGGTTTTCAGACACTCAACAACGAGGCTTGGCGGCGACGAATCGTCCCCTCCGAACGAAA
>CAXAJV010000667.1:7500-12500 GCA_963969225.1 Xylocopa violacea
CCCACCGACCGAAGCCGGGGGCCTTCGAGATACCATAATTTACGTCTATTTAACAGGCTAGAGTCTCGTTCGTTATCGGAATTAACCAGACAAATCGCTCCACCAACTAAGAACGGCCATGCACCACCACCCACCGAATCAAGAAAGAGCTCTCAATCTGTCAATCCTTCCGGTGTCTGGGCCTGGTGAGGTTTCCCGTGTTGAGTCAAATTAAGCCGCAGGCTCCACTCCTGGTGGTGCCCTTCCGTCAATTCCTTTAAGTTTCAGCTTTGCAACCATACTTCCCCCGGAACCCAAAAACTTTGGTTTCCCGGAAGCTGCCCGCCGAGTCATCGGAGGAACATCGGCGGATCGCTGGTTGGCATCGTTTATGGTTAGAACTAGGGCGGTATCTGATCGCCTTCGAACCTCTAACTTTCGTTCTTGATTAATGAAAACATTTTTGGCAAATGCTTTCGCTTTAGTCCGTCTTGCGACGATCCAAGAATTTCACCTCTAACGTCGCAATACGAATGCCCCCATCTGTCCCTATTAATCATTACCTCGGGGTTCCGGAAACCAACAAAATAGAACCGAGGTCCTATTCCATTATTCCATGCACATAGTATTCAGGCGAAAATAGCCTGCTTTAAGCACTCTAATTTATTCAAAGTAAACGTACCGGCCCACCTCGACACTCAGTGAAGAGCACCGCGATGGGATGTCTGTTGGACCGCCCCGTGAGGAGCTAAGCCCACCGGTAGGACGTATCACATAATGCCAGTTAGACACCGCGAGCGGTGAACCGACACTGTGACACACAGATTCAACTACGAGCTTTTTAACCGCAACAACTTTAATATACGCTATTGGAGCTGGAATTACCGCGGCTGCTGGCACCAGACTTGCCCTCCAATTGATCCTCGTTAAAGGATTTAAAGTGTACTCATTCCGATTACGGGGCCTCGGATGAGTCCCGTATCGTTATTTTTCGTCACTACCTCCCCGTGCCGGGAGTGGGTAATTTGCGCGCCTGCTGCCTTCCTTGGATGTGGTAGCTGTTTCTCAGGCTCCCTCTCCGGAATCGAACCCTGATTCCCCGTTACCCGTTACAACCATGGTAGGCGCGGAACCTACCATCGACAGTTGATAAGGCAGACATTTGAAAGATTCGTCGCCGGTACTAAATGACCGTGCGATCAGCTGTGGGTTATTCAGAGTCACCAAAGCAAACGATGGACGCACGGGCGAACCGCACGCCACCGATTGGTTTTGATCTAATAAAAGCATTCCTCCCATCTCTGGTCGGAATTCTGATTTGCATGTATTAGCTCTAGAATTACCACAGTTATCCAAGTAATTTCGTGTACAATCTAAGAAACCATAACTGATTTAATGAGCCATTCGCGGTTTCACCTTAGTTCGGTATGTACTGAGACATGCATGGCTTAATCTTTGAGACAAGCATATGACTACTGGCAGGATCAACCAGGGAACCGTACCATGAGTCGTCTCTCTCTCTCTCTCTCTCCTCCTCCTCCTCTTTTTCACCATCATCATATCATCATCAACTCTTATAAGAGTAGTTTGCTCAACGTGTTTTTAGTCGTCGTCGGTTCTCTTAGAGACACCGATCGACGATACGAAATAATAATATATATATATGTATATCGTTCGAATATCGCAATATTCGTCATAGTTTTGTTCAGTGGATGCGGCTGACGGGTCTTTCGGACCTCGCTCGAGCACATTATTTATTTTTTGTATTTCGTAAAATGCATCCTCGGTTAGCACATATGTTCAATAATACCGAGGTATTGCATTTTTTCCTCCTCTCCTTTTCCTTTCTTTTCTTTTCTTTCGAGAATGAGACACTCCCAAAAATCGTACGTTCCCAAAATCGACTTCACAAGTCGCCTTCCAACTGAACCGTGTCGAGTAAGCGCGTATACATTTCGCGCTGAAAATATACATCGTCTTTACCACGGACATATCCCCTTGCGAGGACTTGTCGGGTATCGACGAGCAAGCGCGTATACAATTTTCACGCTGGTTATATATTTTTGGGCACATTTTTGTCATTTATTGAATACATATTGTCACCTTTAATCGTCTATAGCACGGACATCTCTTGCGAGAACATGCTGGGCATCGACGATGCAAGCGCGTATACGATTTGTCACCGCTTGTTATATCGGTGTACGGCACCTTTTATCGTCTATAGCACGGACATCTCTTTCACGCTGGGCATTAAGATAGCGCGTACAGAGAACATGCTGGGCATCGACGATGCAAGCGCGTATGCAATTTTCACGCTGGGCAAATATCGCCGAAAGCACGGACATCTCTTTCACGCTGGGCATTAAGATAGCGCGTACAGAGAACATGCTGGTCATCAAGGCGAGGAAGCGCGTACAATTGCGTCACGCTGATTTATCGTACACCTTTTTTCTCCATCGTCTATAGCACGAACATCTCTTGCGAGAACATGCTGGGCAACGACGATGGCAAGCGGTTATAATCGTGTCACGCTGTATTGTTTAATATGTATATAAAGAATACCTTTTATCGTCTAATGCGCGAACGCGTAGTACCTCTTGGCACTCCATTTGACTATAACAGAGATACTACACACGCTCTCACACGCTGGGCATTATGATAGCGCGTACAGAGAAGCGTGCTGTTCGGCATAGACGAGCAAGCGCGTACAATTGTGTCACGCTGAAGTATATTTTTGTATCTCGCCCTCCTCAGGCGAGCTGGCGCGTACCAAGTGCGCGCTGGGCATTCGACACGGGACACCTTTTGGAAGTTCGTCGAGAGACTCCTCTGTTTCGTAACAGATCGTGTCGAAATGACATATACCATTTATTCTTTTGCCTTCTTCAGTGGATGCTTATTTTTTATTTTTTGTTTCGTTCCTCAACTCAGTGGATGCTCATTTTTATTTTTTTTTGTTGAGGAACTTGTTTGGTATATCATCGGTGTATATCTATCTTCATATACACCTTTCATGCGTATAGCATATTATGGACATTTCGTACACACATCTGGTACGTCCAAAAATTCAATATGTATCTCTAGAGTCCGTTCCGAGAGCTCGGAGCGTAAAGATTTAGAATCGATGCAAGGAAGGTACAATTTAACCGAGTAAAACTCGGATAAATGGTCACCAACGTCACCGTTGGACGCTCGCCACATATGGGCCATTCGGTCAAAGACACCGACCCGTGGCAATGCAGTGTGGAGAAAATTCGACAACCGACACGGGACAGAGCAGTCGAGAACGTATTCTCGAGGAGCGGTGGACTGCTTCTCAACCGAAGTCATAGAATAGCCACGCGCCCGACGCTACTCCGCCCGGCCGGCTCGAACCGACCTGTCTCCTTATAGATACGGAACGGCCGGCCGGGCGGTCGGCGCCGGCCGGGCTAACGCACGGGCGCTTACGGTGGTAAACTCCAGCGGCGACCGACCGTCCGGAAAGGCTGCTGTAACTTAGTCGCGCGGAGGCGCAAGTATAAAGTGCTATTAACGTTGAACTTTTATGAACGGAAATTGTTTAAACATAATGAATATATACGGAAAAACATATTTCTAGAATATAACGAATTTTAATCGATTTTAACATTGAAAAAACGCAGTTATAAAATACGAAGTCAACGAAAAACACGAAAAATCGAAAATCTGACACGTACAAATGAATTCTACAATCAAATTAATCGATATTACGAAAAAAAAACCAAGCGTTTATATAAAAAAATTACCGATAAATTGACAAAAACCGCCAGTCGTGTCGGTTTCGGGAGACTAAAAATTATAAATTCGACTAAACAATGCGCTAATAAATTCAATCAATAGCTTTCAATAAGGTTTCTGCAAAAAAATTGTTAGGTCAACGGTTTAATTTACGAGAAAATAGCGAAAAACCGCCGATCGTGTCGCTTCCGACCTCTCGTTGCGAATATTTTCTAAGTTCCCCGTCGTGTCGCTTCCGACCGCTCGGCGCGAATATTTTCTAAGTTCCCCGTCGTGTCGCTTCCGACCGCTCGGCGCGAATATTTTCTAAGTTCCCCGCCGTGTCGCTTCCGACCGCTCGGCGCGAATATTTTCTAAGTTCCCGGTCATGTCGCTTCCGACCTCTCGGTGGGAATATTTTACAATTTCACGGTCATGTCGCTTCCGACCTCTCGGTGGGAATATTTTACAATTTCACGGTCATGTCGCTTCCGACCTCTCGGTGGGAATATTTTACAATTTCACGGTCATGTCGCTTCCGACCTCTCGGTAGGAATATTTTTCAAATCTCCGGACGCATCGCTTCCTACATTTCGGTGAGGATATTTTTTACGTTTCTGAACGTATCGGTCCCGACCTCTTGGTGCGAATATTATATATATATATATATAACATAATATAACCTAACCTAATACAACCTGATCGCACGGTGCGAATATTTTCAAAGTTCCCCGCCGTGTCGCTTCCGACCTCTCGGCGCGAATATTTTCAAAGTCCCCGGTCGTGTCGGTCCCGACCGCTCGGCGCGAATATTTTCTAAGTTCCCCGCCGTGTCGCTTCCGACCGCTCGGCGCGAATATTTTCTAAGTTCCCCGCCGTGTCGCTTCCGACCGCTCGGCGCGAATATTTTCAAAGTCCCCGGCCGTGTCGCTTCCGAACTCTCGGCGCGAATATTTTCAAAGTCCCCGGTCGTGTCGGTCCCGACCGCTCGGCGCGAATATTTTCAAAGTCCCCGGTCGTGTCGGTCCCGACCGCTCGGCGCGAATATTTTCAAAGTCCCCGGTCGTGTCGGTCCCGACCGCTCGGCGCGAATATTTTCAAAGTCCCCGGTCGTGTCGGTCCCGACCGCTCGGCGCGAATATTTTCTAAGTTCCCCGTCGTGTCGCTTCCGACCGCTCGGCGCGAATATTTTCTAAGTTCCCCGCCGTGTCGCTTCCGACCGCTCGGCGCGAATATTTTCCAAGTTCCCGGTCATGTCGCTTCCGACCTCTCGGTGGGAATAT
>CAXAJV010000667.1:17500-32500 GCA_963969225.1 Xylocopa violacea
AGACGAAGGGAAAGACGCCCCATTGAAGGCATCCATTAAAAAGCCGCGTAATTTGGCCGGGAATGATTCTAACCGCGGTTTTCAGCGCGCGGACCTCGACGTGGTCCGGCCCTGGCGCTTTATTATTTTTGAATGTTCTAACGGTACCCACGACCTCTGCCTCCGTGATGGGGGCAGCGTCGGGAGTACCGGGCGCGATGCGTGCGCCTTCCCTAATGACACGTTGGTCCGGCGTGTCTTCTTCTTCCCGGTCGTCGGGAACGTGTGCCTCCAAGAGCAAGCTGGCTGTTTCGCGGCAATTCGATGTGACTTCACTACCACGCCGGAGAGTGCTGAGAACTCTCTCAACTCGGAGTTTCTTCGCCTGGTACTTGTATACGGTGCTCCAGGGCCCCGAGTTCCCGTTCGACGTAACAAATCGTCGCCAGCTTTCGAGCTTCGTCCGCTTCACCGTCCTACTGTATTCCCGCAAAGAAGAACGGTACTCTAGTAGTTTTGCCCGGCGGGCGGCTTCGTCTCTTTCCCTCTGGAAGGCACGACGTAGACGATACACGTGCTTTTTCTTTTTGGTTAACTCGCGAGTCCACCACGGGTTGGACTTTCTAAATACGCGTTTGCGTGGCATCGACGCGGCGCAGGCGTCAGTAATGACGCCTGTGAGCGTTTCCGCCATCTTCTCGACGTCTTCCATAGAGTCGAGCCGGAGGGCCTCAAGCCTCGATCTAGATAGATCGGCTAGGCGACCGCAGTAGCGCTCCCAATCGGCCCGACGAGTGTCGAACCGAGTGCTCGCACCACCCCGATCCGCCGCTTTGGCTCTCGGTACCCTCAGCCCGATATCTATGGCGTTGTGATCGCTATTGGCCCAACCGCACCTTACCTTCCAGCCCCTGACGAAAGGGAGCATGGATGGCGACGCCAGGGTTACATCGATGAAAGACTCACCCCTCGTCGACCAATAGGTGGGCGGCTGCCGAGCGTCATTCACAACTTCCATGCCAAACGATCGGATGAGCGCTTCGAACATCGCACCTCTTTCGTCTGTACTCTGTGGCCCCCAGAGTGACGACCGAGCGTTGGCATCTACCGACACTATGAGTCTCTTCCCCCTCAGAGACTGAAACACCATCTCGAGGTGTCTGAGGTGCTCCTCGATTTCGTCGCTATACTGGAAATAGCATGATGCGACGTATATCGAGAAGCCGGGCGCTAGCACTTCTGCACACACACAGTGTTCCGTGCTTAGCTGCGAGACAAAAACCATCTCGAAGCGAGGGTTGCACACGGCAACCGCAGCCCACGGGAATTGTGAACTGACGGCCGCCACCCTCGCCCCGATCCCTAGTCCACTAACGGTGTGGCTCGTGCCCGAAGAACTGACGTATGGTTCCTGCAACAGCAGGACGTCTAAGTGCTTCGACGCTACAAGCTGACGCACCTCGCCTGCAACTGTAGCTGAATGTTGCATGTTCAGCTGCAGTATCCTAATACCCGTGGTCTCGATTACGGACGGTGACGTCGTCGTCGACGTCGGTACGGTCGCGGACGCGGACGCGGGCGCGGTGGGGTTGTGGGGGGACGCGGTCGCGGAGGGAGGGTTCGCGGAGCTATCGCTTGATTTTATTTTTGTTCCTATCACAGACTCAGCCGGAGATACCGGATCCGACCTGAGTCTCGCGTCGCACTTCGTGATTCGTATCTGGACAGCGCGAAGGCTGATACCTAGAGGCCGCGCCAGAGTCGTGTGAGCAGAAGCACACCCGGTCGCAGCTTGGCGATGATGCCGAGGAGCGGCCGTCATCGAGCGCGTTACCGGGCGGCTTCGTTGCTCGACAATGGGGCCAACACCTGGGGGCGAGGTCTCGGGCCGAAGGATGTTCGCCCGCCTTGACCTATTCATCGCCACGATGACTCCTCCCGATCCTGCCCTCACCCGGAGATCCGAATGGAGGGCTATTTTACCTCCGGAGTATTTAGGATCGAATGAAGCCATCATGAAATTTGCGAAATTAGGGGGGGTGATGCTTCATACATGGAGTGAAGGTGGGGTCGTCACTCCCCATCGGCGCGCATCACACGCCGCTCTGCCTCTTGGTGCTTTCTCACGTATCGGGACGGTGGGGTCGTTACTCCCCAACAGCGCGCACCGGCGCTGCCCTGCCGGGGCCGCGGTCTCCTGGTGCAAAACCCGGGGAGACTCACGCGAGAGCCATAAAGTTCGAGGGTGATGCTTCATACGTGGAGTGAAGGTGGGGTCGTCACTCCCCATCGGCGCGCATCGCACGCCGCTCTGCCTCTTGGTGCTCTCTCACGAATCGGGAAGGTGGGGTCGTTACTCCCCAGCAGCGCGCACCAGCGCTGCCCTGCCGGGGTGCACCTGAGTTCCGCAGTGAGCACTGCGGACGGTACACGGTAGGTGGGAACTCGTTGAGCTGGTAAGCTGAACGAGTTTCCGGGTAATAGAGATAAGTCGTCCTTGGACGATGTGCGGAGTCTCGACTTCGAAATGGGGTATCCACTGGTCGACCGTCCGTGCGTTCGATACGCTCGGTTGGTCGACTGGGACCCATGCGGTGGCCGATCCGTGGGTCGGCCACCTGATTGTTTAGACAAGGGCATTTTTGACCTTTTCGAGACTCGACGGGAGACTGTTTGGTCTCCCAGCCTTAGCCAAATACGAGCCAGGCCGTAATCGTGCAAGTACCTTGAGGTGTGATCGGCCGGAAGTCGACAAACTGCCCGTTAACTGACATCTAGACGTGCTCGCACTTTACGTTTTTGTGGGGCCTCGTCTAGCTGACAAGACGAATCCCCTACGCAATTTTCGAGTTTTTCGTGCTCGAGGTCTCACTAGACACTCGAGACACAGATGCCAGGGGCTAGTTGCCTGCTTATGTCGACAGGATGAGTTTATCAGGTCACTGAGTGCCCACTTCTACTGAATTTTTCACCATCACTCACCGTTCCTGTTTCGACGGCTGACTAGACCGACCACTCTTCAGCTTCGGAGGGTGGGGTCGCCACTCCCCAACGGTGTGCACGATCACCGTTCCGTGCCCGTAGATAGGGACAGAATATTCTAAGCCCGGCCCCGGGAGGGGGCTCGGACATGCTTCATCGCCATATATGGCATACGCGTAAAAATACCCCATAACCCCACTCCCCCGGCGAGCCAATACCGAGGGAGCGGGCGCGGAGAAACCAGCACCGCCATGCACCACATATATTTTTCGTCATTTAAGTTCTTTGACTTATCCGTACATTTTTGTACATTGTGTTATCTTTCAACACCTCTTGCGTAGGGAGAAGACCCAGTCCTGACTCATCGTCGGCTGTAAGGATATTTGATCTACTAACGCACCAATAGGTCAGGATTAACTTTGTTTTTAATTCCCAACCCGACAAATTACGTTCGATTATTTTTGTTCGAATTCGCAGTGGCAGCCCTTTGCTTCACCCACACAGATCTAGCTGTGGGACTACTGACGGCGGGAACCACGAGGAGGTGGCTGCTTGCTAACTATGGCCCGTAGGAGTTCACAGGTATTTTTATCCTTCCCACCTGCTATCCTAGAGATTTGCACATGGCGTATGCAACGAGGGGGGGTGCTCCCCTACGCCATCTTAAATCCCAATGGGGCCATAGCTTCTCCCGCCAGATAGGGACAGAATACTCTGAACCCGGCCCCGGGAAGGGGCACGAGTCTGCTACCTCGCCTTAAGGGCATACGCAACATTTTCCCATCGACTTCCCAACGTGAACCAGTCCTCTGGAACGGGAGAGGAAAAACCCAGCAGCGCCGCGGCGATCGTTTTCCCGCGGTGTGGGCCCTTCAGTTACCCCGACGCTCGACCGAGACTAAGTCTCGCTCGGCCGCAGGGGCATCCACGGGGAACCTCGGGGAGGCGGGCCCACCGCATGCTCGCGTGCATGCTCGCTCTGATCCTGTAGGGAGAAACACACATGATTAGTACATAGGTTTAAAATTCGCGGAGGAGGAGGAGGGCTCGACGGAGACAGCTAGCTGCGAAGATGTGCAGCGCTGCTCCGCCTTGCCCCGGCGCTCCGACAACGCCGGGGTGAGCCGTCCCCAAGAACGAGGGAGGGAAAATTTCGGAGTCGGATGGAGCAAGCCTACTCCAGGAAACCTTTCAGCCAGAGCGATTCTCTGCTGAAATCGGCGAGCGTGGAGAAGGCCTCTGGTGACGACACCAGATACGGTGCCGCCTCCGGCCATCTCCACTCACTCGCAGGAACGTAAGTCCGCAGAGCTTCCCTCTGCGGTTCGAAGATAGGACACTCCAGGAGGAAGTGGCCTACCGTGTCCACCGCACTACCGCAGACGCACGTCGCGTCGTCGGCAACGGCATACGTCAAGAGACGAGCCATGAAGTTGCCGTGACCCGACAGCACCTGCGTGGTGTAGTGATTCGGCTTCAGCCAGCCGGCAGCCAACCTCTCCCGGACGTCCCTGAAGAATTCGAATGTTGTGCGGCCCTTGGGGGAAGACGTCCACAAGGCTTGCCACATATTCGTCGCCTCTTCTTTTACGCGTTGTTTGCCGTCATCCGCATCGCTTGGGATGACGGCGTTCCCTAACCTGGCGTCTTTTCCTCTACGAAGATTGTAGAGGGCCCTATTTTGCTGGACGACGATATCGATGGGAGCCGCGCCGGCCACCACGCACGCACTTTCCCACGATATCCGGCGATACGCGCCGGTAACCGCGATCAAAGCGCGGCGCTGCGCGGACCTGAGCACCCTCCACTCCCTCTCCGAGCACAGGTCGGCCCATCCCGCTGAGGCGTATGCCACTTTCGGGACGAATGCTCCCCTGTATATCCCGGCTAGGGAGTCGAAGCGAAGCCCCCAACTACTCCTCGCCAGCCTACTTAATCTCGCGAACAGCGACCCGACCTTGTCGCTTATTTTCTGGCAATGCGTTCGGACGCGCATTCCTTTATCGAACGTGACGCCTAGGTACTTAACCGCGGGTCTAAATTTTATCTTCGCGTCTCCTATACGGATGGTCGGTGGTCTACCGGCAAGGTCGGCTTTCGAAGGCCGAACGGCCTTGCGTTTTCTATCGGGACGGGCGCCTCCTCTTCGACCTAAAATTTGCCGCTCGATCCAGCCACTCTTGAGGACAATTGCCTCCGTCTTTGTGGCCGAGATTTCGAGTTTGGCCGAGCTACACCACCTAAGTATTTGGTTCGCGACCTGTTGACCTTGGGTCTCGAGGTCGCGCCTACTATTCCCGCTTACTAGGACGAGGAGATCGTCCGCGTAAGCGATAAACCTATTCTCGACTGTGGTCTGAAGTGACCGCAGGAGATCGTCGAACATGAGGTTCCAGCAGGCGGGACCGAGTACGGAGCCTTGCGGACACCCCCTCGTCGCCTGCTTCGAAACCTGTTCGGAAGCTATCGAGATCTTAACCCGTCGGCCGTCGAAGTAATTAGAAATTACTCCGAAAACATTCCGAGGGCAGTCTCGCTCTCTAAGGGAATTCAAAACTAGGGGCCACCAGACGTTGTCGAAGGCCCCGGAGATGTCGAAGAGCATTGCCGCCACGTATCGATCCTGCGAGGAATCGACCAGGCGGCGCAACTCCACGATAGCGTCCTCCGTCGACTTTCCGGGCGTGAACCCGAATTGCCGGTCGGACACTTTTCCAGGCGCCAACGACGTCTGATAGAGGCGCTTCTTGAGAAGCTTTTCGAAAAGTTTACCTATCACTGAGAGCAGGCAGATCGGACGGTAGGATTTTGGATCCTTCTCGTCTTTCCCTTCCTTAAGGAGTACTCGTAGAGAGCCCTCCTTCCAGACGAAGGGAAAGACGCCCCATTGAAGGCATCCATTAAAAAGCCGCGTAATTTGGCCGGGAATGATTTTAACCGCGGTTTTCAGCGCGCGGACCTCGACGTGGTCCGGCCCTGGCGCTTTATTATTTTTGAATGTTCGAACGGTACCCACGACCTCTGCCTCCGTGATGGGGGCAGCGTCGGGAGTACCGGGCGCGATGCGTGCGCCTTCCCTAATGACACGTTGATCCGGCGTGTCTTCTTCTTCCCGGTCGTCGGGAACGTGTGCCTCCAGGAGCAAGCTGGCTGTTTCGCGGCAATTCGATGTTACTTCACTACCACGCCGGAGAGTGCTGAGAACTCTCTCAACTCGGAGTTTCTTCGCCTGGTACTTGTATACGGTGCTCCAGGGCCCCGAGTTTCCGTTCGACGTAACAAATCGTCGCCAGCTTTCGAGCTTCGTCCGCTTCACCGTCCTACTGTATTCCCGCAAAGAAGAACGGTACTCTAGTAGTTTTGCCCGGCGGGCGGCTTCGTCTCTTTCCCTCTGGAAGGCACGACGTAGACGATATACGCGCTTTTTCTTTTTAGTTAATTCGCGAGTCCACCACGGGTTGGACTTTCTAAATACGCGTTTACGTGGCATCGACGCGGCGCAGGCGTCAGTAATGACGCCTGTGAGCGTTTCCGCCATCTTTTCGACGTCTTCCATAGAGTCGAGCCGGAGGGCCTCGAGCCTCGATCTAGATAGATCGGCTAGGCGACCGCAGTAGCGCTCCCAATCGGCCCGACGAGTGTCGAACCGAGTGCTCGCACCACCCCGATCCGCCGCTTTGGCTCTCGGTACCCTCAGCCCGATATCTATGGCGTTGTGATCGCTATTGGCCCAACCGCACCTTACCTTCCAGCCCCTGACGAAAGGGAGCATGGATGGCGACGCCAGGGTTACATCGATGAAAGACTCACCCCTCGTCGACCAATAGGTGGGCGGCTGCCGAGCGTCATTCACAACTTCCATGCCAAACGATCGGATGAGCGCTTCGAACATCGCACCTCTTTCGTCTGTTCTCTGTGGCCCCCAGAGTGACGACCGAGCGTTGGCATCTACCGACACTATGAGTCTCTTCCCCCTCAGAGACTGAAACACCATCTCGAGGTGTCTGAGGTGCTCCTCGATTTCGTCGCTATACTGGAAATAGCATGATGCGACGTATATCGAGAAGCCGGGCGCTAGCACTTCTGCACACACACAGTGTTCCGTGCTTAGCTGCGAGACAAAAACCATCTCGAAGCGAGGGTTGCACACGGCAACCGCAGCCCACGGGAATTGTGAACTGACGGCCGCCACCCTCGCCCCGATCCCTAGTCCACTAACGGTGTGGCTCGTGCCCGAAGAACTGACGTATGGTTCCTGCAACAGCAGGACGTCTAAGTGCTTCGAGGCTACGAGCTGACGCACCTCGCCTGCAACTGTAGCTGAATGTTGCATGTTCAGCTGCAGTATCCTAATACCCGTGGTCTCGATTACGGACGATGACGTCGTCGTCGACGTCGGTACGGTCGCGGACGCGGACGCGGGCGCGGTGGGGTTGTGGGGGGACGCGGTCGCGGAGGGAGGGTTCGCGGAGCTATCGCTTGATTTTATTTTTGTTCCTATCACAGACTCAGCCGGAGATACCGGATCCGACCTGAGTCTCGCGTCGCATTTCGTGATTCGTATCTGGACAGCGCGAAGGCTGATACCTAGAGGCCGCGCCAGAGTCGTGTGAGCAGAAGCACACCCGGTCGCGGCTTGGCGATGATGCCGAGGAGCGGCCGTCATCGAGCGCGTTACCGGGCGGCTTCGTTGCTCGACAATGGGGCCATCACCTGGGGGCGAGGTCTCGGGCCGAAGGATGTTCGCCCGCCTTGACCTATTCATCGCCACGATGACTCCTCCCGATCCTGCCCTCACCCGGAGATCCGAATGGAGGGCTATTTTACCTCCGGAGTATTTAGGATCGAATGAAGCCATCATGAAATTTGCGAAATTAGGGGGGTGATGCTTCATACATGGAGTGAAGGTGGGGTCGTCACTCCCCATCGGCGCGCATCACACGCCGCTCTGCCTCTTGGTGCTTTCTCACGTATCGGGACGGTGGGGTCGTTACTCCCCAACAGCGCGCACCGGCGCTGCCCTGCCGGGGCCGCGGTCTCCTGGTGCAAAACACCGGAAGACTCACGCGAGAGCCATAGAGTTCGAGGGTGATGCTTCATACGTGGAGTGAAGGTGGGGTCGTCACTCCCCATCGGCGCGCATCGCACGCCGCTCTGCCTCTTGGTGCTTTCTCACGAATCGGGAAGGTGGGGTCGTTACTCCCCAGCAGCGCGCACCGGCGCTGCCCTGCCTGGGCCGCGGTCTCCTGATGCAAGTGCTCAGGAGACTCACGCGAGAACCATTGAATTCGAGGGTGATGCTTCATACATGGAGTGAAGGTGGGGTCGTCACTCCCCATCGGCGCGCATCACACGCCGCTCTGCCTCTTGGTGCTTTCTCACGTATCGGGGAGGTGGGGTCGTTACTCCCCAACAGCGCGCACCGACGCTGCCCTGCCGGGGTGCACCTGAGTTCCGCAGTGAGCACTGCGGGCGGTACACGTGGGTGGGAACTCGTTGAGCTGGTAAGACGGAACGAGTTTCCGAGTAATTAGAAATAAGTTGTCGTTGGACAATGAGCGGAGTCTCGACTTCGAGATAGGGTATCCACTGGTTGACCGTCCGAGCGTTCGATACGCTCGGTTGGTCGACTGGGACCCATGCGATGACCGATCCGTGGGTCGGCCACCTGATTGTTTAGACTAGGGCATTTTTGCCCTTTTCGAGACACGACGGGAGACTGTTCGGTCTCCCAGCCTTAGCCAAATACGAGCCAGGCCGTAGTCGCGCAAATACCTTGAGGAGTGATCGGCCGGAAGTCGACAAACTGCCTGTTAACTGACATCTAGACGTGCTCGCACTTTACGTTTTTGTGGGGCCTCGTCTAGCTGACAAGACGAATCCCCTACGCAATTTTCGAGTTTTTCGTGCTCGAGGTCTCACTAGACACTCGAGACACAGATGCCAGGGGCTAGTTGCCTGCTTATGTCGACAGGATGAGTTTATCAGGTCACTGAGTGCCCACTTCTACTGAATTTTTCACCATCACTCACCGTTCCTGTTTCGACGGCTGACTAGACCGACCACTCTTCAGCTTCGGAGGGTGGGGTCGCCACTCCCCAACGGTGTGCACGATCACCGTTCCGTGCCCGAAGATAGGGACAGGTATATTCTAAGCCCGGCCCCGGGAGGGGGCTCGGACATGCTTCATCGCCAAATATGGCATACGCGTAAGAGATACGCCCATTACCCCACTCCCCCGGCGAGCCAATACCGAGGGAGCGGGCGCGGAGAAACCAGCACCGCCATGCACCACTCATATTTTTTCGTCATTTAAGTCCATTGACTTATCCGTACTTTTTGTACATTGTGTTATTCATTCAACACCTCTTGCGTAGGGAGAAGACCCAGTCCTGACTCATCGTCGGCTGTAAGGATTTTTGATCTACTAACGCACCAATAGGTCAGGATTAACTTTGTTTTTAATTCCCAACCCGACAAATTACGTTCGATTATTTTTGTTCGAATTCGCAGTGGCAGCCCTTTGCTTCACCCACACAGATCTAGCTGTGGGACTACTGACGGCGGGAACCACGAGGAGGTGGCTGCTTGCTAACTATGGCCCGTAGGAGGTCACAGGTATTTTTATCCTTCCCACCTGCTATCCTAGAGATTTGCACATGACGTATGCAACGAGGGGGGGAGCTCCCCTACGCCATCTTATATCCCAATGGGGCCATAGCTTCTCCCGCCCAAGATAGGGACAGGAATACTCTGAACCCGGCCCCGGGAAGGGGCACGAGTCTGCTACCTCGCCTTAAGGGCATACGCAACATTTTCCCATCGACTTCCCAACGCGAACCTGTCCTCTGGAACGGGAGAGGAAAAACCCAGCAGCGCCGCGGCGATCGTTTTCCCGCGGTGTGGGCCCTTCAGTTACCCCGACGCTCGACCGAGACTAAGTCTCGTTCGGCCGCAGGGGCATCCACGGGGAACCTCGGGGAGGCGGGCCCACCGCATGCTCGCGTGCATGCTCGCTCTGATCCTGTAGGGAGAAACACACATAATTAGTACATAAGTTACAAAAGTTACAATTCGCGGAGGAGGAGGAGGGCTCGACGGAGACAGTTAGCTGCGAAGATGTGCAGCGCTGCTCCGCCTTGCCCCGGCGCTCCGACAACGCCGGGGTGAGCCGTCCCCAAGAACGAGGGAGGGAAGATATTTTATCGGATGGAGCAAGCCTACTCCAGGAAACCTTTCAGCCAGAGCGATTCTCTGCTGAAATCGGCGAGCGTGGAGAAGGCCTCTGGTGACGACACCAGATGCGGTGCCGCCTCCGGCCAACTCCACTCACCCGCAGGAACGAAGGTCCGCAGAGCTTCCCTCTGCGGTTCGAAGATAGGACACTCCAGGAGGAAGTGGCCTACCGTGTCCACCGCACTACCGCAGACGCACGTCGCATCATCGGCAACGGCGTACGTCAAGAGACGAGCCATGAAGTTGCCGTGACCCGACAGCACCTGCGTGGTGTAGTGATTCGGCTTCAGCCAGCCGGCAGCCAACCTCTCCCGGATGTCCTTGAAGAATACGAATGTTGTGCGGCCCTTGGGGGAAGATGTCCACAAGGCTTGCCACATATTCGTCGCCTCTTCCTTCACGCGTTGTTTGCCGTCATCCGCATCGCTTGGGATGACGGCGTTCCCTAACCTGGCGTCTTTTCCTCTACGAAGATTGTAGAGGGCCCTATTTTTCTGGACGACGATATCGATGGGAGCCGCGCCGGCCACCACGCACGCACTTTCCCACGATATCCGGCGATACGCGCCGGTAACCGCGATCAAAGCGCGGCGCTGCGCGGACCTGAGCACCCTCCACTCCCTCTCCGAGCACAGGTCGGCCCATCCCGCTGAGGCGTATGCCACTTTCGGGACGAATGCTCCCCTGTATATCCCGGCTAGGGAGTCGAAGCGAAGCCCCCAACTACTCCTCGCCAGCCTACTTAATCTCGCGAACAGCGACCCGACCTTGTCGCTTATTTTCTGGCAATGCGTTCGGACGCGCATTCCTTTATCGAACGTGACGCCTAGGTACTTAACCGCGGGTCTAAATTTTATCTTCGCGTCTCCTATACGGATGGTCGGTGGTCTACCGGCAAGGTCGGCTTTCGAAGGCCGAACGGCCTTGCGTTTTCTATCGGGACGGGCGCCTCCTCTTCGACCTAAAATTTGCCGCTCGATCCAGCCACTCTTGAGGACAATTGCCTCCGTCTTTGTGGCCGAGATTTCGAGTTTGGCCGAGCTACACCACCTAAGTATTTGGTTCGCGACCTGTTGACCTTGGGTCTCGAGGTCACGCCTACTATTTCCGCTTATTAGGACGAGAAGATCGTCCGCATAAGCGATAAACCTATTCTCGACTGTGGTCTGAAGTGACCGCAGGAGATCGTCGAACATGAGGTTCCAGCAGGCGGGACCGAGTACGGAGCCTTGCGGACACCCCCTCGTCGCCCGCTTCGAAACCTGTTCGGAAGCTATCGAGATCTTAACCCGTCGGCCGTCGAAGTAATTAGAAATTACTCCGAAAACATTCCGAGGGCAGTCTCGCTCTCTAAGGGACTTCAAAACTAGGGGCCACCAGACGTTGTCGAAGGCCCCGGAGATGTCGAAGAGCATTGCCGCCACGTATCGATCCTGCGAGGCATCGACCAGGCGGCGCAACTCCACGATAGCGTCCTCCGTCGACTTTCCGGGCGTGAACCCGAATTGCCGGTCGGACACTTTTCCAGGCGCCAACGACGTCTGATAGAGGCGCTTCTTGAGAAGCTTTTCGAAAAGTTTACCTATCACTGAGAGGAGGCAGATCGGACGGTAGGATTTTGGATCCTTCTCGTCCTTCCCTTCCTTAAGAAGTACTCGTAGAGAGCCCTCCTTCCAGACGAAGGGAAAGACGCCCCATTGAAGGCATCCATTAAAAAGCCGCGTAATTTGGCCGGGAATGACTCTAACCGCGGTTTTCAGCGCGCGGACCTCGACGTGGTCCGGCCCTGGCGCTTTATTATTTTTGAATGTTCGAACGGTACTCACGACCTCTGCCTCCGTGATGGGGGCAGCGTCGGGAGTACCGGGCGCGATGCGTGCGCCTTCCCTAATGACACGTTGGTCCGGCGTGTCTTCTTCTTCCCGGTCGTCGGGGACGTGTGCCTCCAAGAGCAAGCTGGCTGTTTCGCGGCAATTCGATGTGACTACACTACCACGCCGGAGAGTGCTGAGAACTCTCTCAACTCGGAGTTTCTTCGCCTGGTACTTGTATACGGTGCTCCAGGGCCCCGAGTTTCCGTTCGACGTAACAAATCGTCGCCAGCTTTCGAGCTTCGTCCGCTTCACCGTCCTACTGTATTCCCGCAAAGAAGAACGGTACTCTAGCAGTTTTGCCCGGCGGGCGGCTTCGTCTCTTTCCCTCTGGAAGGCACGACGTAGACGATACACGTGCTTTTTCTTTTTGGTTAACTCGCGAGTCCACCACGGGTTGGACTTTCTAAATACGCGTTTACGTGGCATCGACGCGGCGCAGGCGTCAGTAATGACGCCTGTGAGCGTTTCCGCCATCTTCTCGACGTCTTCCATAGAGTCGAGCCGGAGGGCCTCAAGCCTCGATCTAGATAGATCGGCTAGGCGACCGCAGTAGCGCTCCCAATCGGCCCGACGAGTGTCGAACCGAGTGCTCGCACCACCCCGATCCGCCGCTTTGGCTCTCGGTACCCTCAGCCCGATATCTATGGCGTTGTGATCGCTATTGGCCCAGCCGCACCTTACCTTCCAGCCCCTGACGAAAGGGAGCATGGATGGCGACGCCAGGGTTACATCGATGAAAGACTCACCCCTCGTCGACCAATAGGTGGGCGGCTGCCGAGCGTCATTCACAACTTCCATGCCAAACGATCGGATGAGCGCTTCGAACATCGCACCTCTTTCGTCTGTTCTCTGTGGCCCCCAGAGTGACGACCGAGCGTTGGCATCTACCGACACTATGAGTCTCTTCCCCCTCAGAGACTGAAACACCATCTCGAGGTGTCTGAGGTGCTCCTCGATTTCGTCGCTATACTGGAAATAGCATGATGCGACGTATATCGAGAAGCCGGGCGCTAGCACTTCTGCACACACACAGTGTTCCGTGCTTAGCTGCGAGACAAAAACCATCTCGAAGCGAGGGTTGCACACGGCAACCGCAGCCCACGGGAATTGTGAACTGGCGGCCGCCACCCTCGCCCCGATCCCTAGTCCACTGACGGTGTGGCTCGTGCCCGAAGAACTGACGTATGGTTCCTGCAACAGCAGGACGTCTAAGTGCTTCGAGGCTACAAGCTGACGCACCTCGCCTGCAACTGTAGCTGAATGTTGCATGTTCAGCTGCAGTATCCTAATACCCGTGGTTTCGATTACGGACGGTGACGTCGTCGACGTCGGTACGGTCGCGGACGCGGACGCGGACGCGGTGGGGTTGTGGGGGGACGCGGTCGCGGAGGGAGGGTTCGCGGAGCTATCGCTTGATTTTATTTTTGTTCCTATCACAGACTCAGCCGGAGATACCGGATCCGACCTGAGTCTCGCGTCGCATTTCGTGATTCGTATCTGGACAGCGCGAAGGCTGATACCTAGAGGCCGCGCCAGAGTCGTATGAGCAGAAGCACACCCGGTCGCGGCTTGGCGATGATGCCGAGGAGCGGCCTTCATCGAGCGCGTTACCGGGCGGCTTCGTTGCTCGACAATGGGGCCAACACCTGGGGGCGAGGTCTCGGGCCGAAGGATGTTCGCCCGCCTTGACCTATTCATCGCCACGATGACTCCTCCCGATCCTGCCCTCACCCGGAGATCCGAATGGAGGGCTATTTTACCTCCGGAGTATTTAGGATCGAACGAAGCCATCATGAAATTTGCGAAATTAGGGGGGGTGATGCTTCATACATGGAGTGAAGGTGGGGTCGTCACTCCCCATCGGCGCGCATCACACGCCGCTCTGCCTCTTGGTGCTTTCTCACGTATCGGGACGGTGGGGTCGTTACTCCCCGACAGCGCGCACCGGCGCTGCCCTGCCGGGGCCGCGGTCTCCTGGTGCAAAATACCGGGAGACTCACGCGAGAGCCATAAAATTCGAGGGTGATGCTTCATACGTGGAGTGGAGGTGGGGTCGTCACTCCCCATCGGCGCGCATCACACGCCGCTCTGCCTCTTGGTGCTTTCTCACGAATCGGGAAGGTGGGGTCGTTACTCCCCAACAGCGCGCACCGGCGCTGCCCTGCCTGGGCCGCGGTCTCCTGGTGCAAAACACCGGGAGACTCACGCGAGAGCCATAGAGTTCGAGGGTGATGCTTCATACGTGGAGTGAAGGTGGGGTCGTCACTCCCCATCGGCGCGCATCGCACGCCGCTCTGCCTCTTGGTGCTTTCTCACGAATCGGGAA
This sequence comes from Xylocopa violacea, assembly GCA_963969225.1. NCBI lineage: Eukaryota > Metazoa > Arthropoda > Insecta > Hymenoptera > Apidae > Xylocopa > Xylocopa violacea. The sequence goes on from CAXAJV010000667.1 coordinate 31,898, forward strand.
GGTGGGGTCGTTACTCCCCAGCAGCGCGCACCGGCGCTGCCCTGCCTGGGCCGCGGTCTCCTGAGGCAAGTTCTCAGGAGACTCACGCGAGAGCCATTGAATTCGAGGGTGATGCTTCATACGTGGAGTGAAGGTGGGGTCGTCACTCCCCATCGGCGCGCATCACACGCCGCTCTGCCTCTTGGTGCTTTCTCTCGGATCGGGAAGGTGGGGTCGTTACTCCCCAACAGCGCGCACCGACGCTGCCCTGCCGGGGTGCACCTGAGTTCCGCAGTGAGCACTGCGGGCGGTACACGTGGGTGGGAACTCGTTGAGCTGGTAAGACGGAACGAGTTTCCGAGTAATTAGAAATAAGTTGTCGTTGGACAATGAGCGGAGTCTCGACTTCGAGATAGGGTATCCACTGGTCGACCGTCCGAGCGTTCGATACGCTCGGTTGGTCGACTGGGACCCATGCGATGACCGATCCGTGGGTCGGCCACCTGATTGTTTAGACTAGGGCATTTTTGCCCTTTTCGAGACTCGACGGGAGACTGTTTGGTCTCCCGGCCTTAGCCAAATACGAGCCAGGCCGTAGTCGCGCAAATACCTTGAGGAGTGATC
>CAXAJV010000667.1:37500-40000 GCA_963969225.1 Xylocopa violacea
AATTCGAATGAACGACGGCGGGCAGATTCGAGCACCGGAGAGAAAAGATTCGACGAAACGCAACGCAAGCAGTATTCTGGTTACGTGAACGACCCTCAGCTAGGCGTGGTCCAGGAATTGTATCCGTGGACCGCAATGTGCGTTCGAAATGTCGATGTTCATGTGTCCTGCAGTTCACACGTTGACGCGCAATTAGCTGCGTTCTTCATCGACCCACGAGCCAAGTGATCCACCGTTCAGGGTAATCGTATATGTATATTTTTTATTAATTGTTAAGTCTCTTCGTACTAAGTTTCGAACAAGTCGAGACCCAAACGTCTCCGGCGAAGGAGACGCGGGCGTCGCCCGAATTCTCGGCGACACGATACCGTCCTACGGATGAAACGGACACGCCTGTTTCAGGGTGTTTAGGATACATCCTTTCGGATTCACGCCAGTGTGCCACGCGTCCAGGTAGATAAAATTTTTCGAAAATTCGTTAGGACTCTTCTTCGCGCGTATCGCGCAGACCCTCGAGGCGGTCCCCCCTTCCTCCCGACAACACGAAGCGAGCTTGTAAAATTCGATCTCGCAACGGCGGGTTTATTAAGGGACTCTCGACAACGAGGAAGAATACGCAAACGCGATTATATCGTCGTCCCCTCTGAACGAATGGCACGTGGAAGTGAATACAAAAAAAAAAAAAAAGAAAGATATCCAACACCCAGCGGCGTATTGCTTTCGAGAAGTTGACGACGTTCGTACAGGTAAGTCGTAAAATATCGATGGGACTCGCCGTGAAACCTCGAAGCGGTCTATAATTTTACCCACCCGACAACACGAAGCGAGCATAAAAAATTATTCGATCTCGCAACGGCGGGTGTGTTTCCAGACTCGCGACAACGAGGCTTCGCTCGGCGAAGCGGTCCCCTCTGAACGAACGACACGATCAAAACCCGAACACAGGTGCGTGGTACAAGTTCCTCAAATTCCACGATCCACTGCACGATCTGTGCTTCAGAGCTCAGGTGATAAAAAAAAAAAAAAATTCGTTGGGACTCGGCCGCCAAAGCCTCGAGCGGTCTACCGTTTTTCCCCGGCAACACGAAGCGAGTATAAATTATTCGATCTCGCAACGGCCGGTTTCTCAGACTCTCGACAACGAGGCTATGGCAAAAAGCAAGTCCCCTCTGAGCTTGCAGCACAATTGTGAAACGGGAAAACGAACAAGTACCAGCGGCGTATTGCTTTCACGCAGAGACGCAAAATAATGGTACACACTCGACCTGTCGAATATGCAAAGTCGACGACATAACTTACCGTTCGGGTAAGAAAAATTCGTTAGGACTCGTCGGTTAACAACACCAACACCTCGAGCGCGGTCTGTATAATTTTATTTACCCGACAACACGAAGCGAGCATAATAAATGAGATTCGATCTCGCAACGGCGGGTTCATTATACAGACTCTAATCGCCAACGAGGCTTGGCCCGACGAATCGTCCCCTCCGAACGGAACGGTACGATCGACATTAACACAACCAGGGTACGCGGCGCGACACCACGCTCTTAACGAATTCGAAGTCGACGACGATCGTCGTTCGGGTAAAGATTCGTTGGGACTCGCCGTCGTACACAGCCTCGAGGCGGTCTGTTTCACCCGACAACGCGAAGCGAGCATAATATTGTTCGATCTCGCAACGGCACGGGTTTTCACAGACTCTCGACAACGAGGCTTGGCGGCGACGAATCGTCCCCTCCGAACGGAACGGTACGATCGACTAAAACAGGATACGCGCGACACACGCTCTTAAAGGAATTCGAAGTCGACGACGGCGCGTCCGTTCGGGTGAAGATTCGTTGGGACTCGCCGCACGCGCAGCCTCTGAGCGGTCCAATTTAACCTGCGACACGAAGCGAGCATAAAATGGTTCGATCTCGCAACGGCAACGGGTTTTCATAGACTCTATGAGAGCGAGGCTTGGCGGCGACGAATCGTCCCCTCCGAACGGAACGGTACGATCGACTAAAACAGGATACGCGCGACACACGCTCTTAAAAGAAATCGAAGTCGACGACGGCGCGTCCGTTCGGGTGAATGATTCGTTGGGACTCGCCGCACGCGCAGCCTCTGAGCGGTCCAATTTAACCTGCGACACGAAGCGAGCATAAAATTGTTCGATCTCGCAACGGCAACGGGTTTTCAGACACTCAACAACGAGGCTTGGCGGCGACGAATCGTCCCCTCCGAACGAAACGGTACGGTACGATCGACTGGTATAAAAGAGCGGGCGACACACGATCCTGCGAATTCGAGGTCGACGACGGTACAACACGTTCATCGTTCGGGTGAAGATTCGTTGGGACTCGCCGCGCGCGCAGCCTCGAAGCGGTCCAATTTAACCTGCGACACGAAGCGAGCATAAAATTGTTCGATCTCGCAACGGCACGGGTTTTCACAGACTCTCGACAACGAGGCTTGGCGGCGACGAATCGTCCCCTCCGAACGAAACGGTACGGTA
>CAXAJV010000667.1:45000-47500 GCA_963969225.1 Xylocopa violacea
GACACGGGACACCTTTTGGAAGTTCGTCGAGAGACTCCTCTGTTTCGTAACAGATCGTGTCGAAATGACATATACCATTTATTCTTTTGTCCCCTTCAGTGGATGCTTATTTTTTATTTTTTGTTTCGTTCCTCAACTCAGTGGATGCTCATTTTTATTTTTTTTTGTTGAGGAACTTGTTTGGTATATCATCGGTGTATATCTATCTTCATATACACCTTTCATGCGTATAGCATATTATGGACATTTCGTACACACATCTGGTACGTCCAAAAATTCAATATGTATCTCTAGAGTCCGTTCCGAGAGCTCGGAGCGTAAAGATTTAGAATCGATGCAAGGAAGGTACAATTTAACCGAGTAAAACTCGGATAAATGGTCACCAACGTCACCGTTGGACGCTCGCCACATATGGGCCATTCGGTCAAAGACACCGACCCGTGGCAATGCAGTGTGGAGAAAATTCGACAACCGACACGGGACAGAGCAGTCGAGAACGTATACTCTGAGATAGCGCGTCTGCTTCTCAACCGAAGTCATAGAATAGCCACGCGCCCGACGCTACTCCGCCCGGCCGGCTCGAACCGACCTGTCTCCTTATAGATACGGAACGGCCGGCCGGGCGGTCGGCGCCGGCCGGGCTAACGCACGGGCGCTTACGGTGGTAAACTCCAGCGGCGACCGACCGTCCGGAAAGGCTGCTGTAACTTAGTCGCGCGGAGGCGCAAGTATAAAGTGCTATTAACGTTGAACTTTTATGAACGGAAATTGTTTAAACATAATGAATATATACGGAAAAACATATTTCTAGAATATAACGAATTTTAATCGATTTTAACATTGAAAAAACGCAGTTATAAAATACGAAGTCAACGAAAAACACGAAAAATCGAAAATCTGACACGTACAAATGAATTCTACAATCAAATTAATCGATATTACGAAAAAAAAACCAAGCGTTTATATAAAAAAATTACCGATAAATTGACAAAAACCGCCAGTCGTGTCGGTTTCGGGAGACTAAAAATTATAAATTCGACTAAACAATGCGCTAATAAATTCAATCAATAGCTTTCAATAAGGTTTCTGCAAAAAAATTGTTAGGTCAACGGTTTAATTTACGAGAAAATAGCGAAAAACCGCCGATCGTGTCGCTTCCGACCTCTCGTTGCGAATATTTTCTAAGTTCCCCGTCGTGTCGCTTCCGACCGCTCGGCGCGAATATTTTCTAAGTTCCCCGTCGTGTCGCTTCCGACCGCTCGGCGCGAATATTTTCTAAGTTCCCCGCCGTGTCGCTTCCGACCGCTCGGCGCGAATATTTTCTAAGTTCCCGGTCATGTCGCTTCCGACCTCTCGGTGGGAATATTTTACAATTTCACGGTCATGTCGCTTCCGACCTCTCGGTGGGAATATTTTACAATTTCACGGTCATGTCGCTTCCGACCTCTCGGTAGGAATATTTTTCAAATCTCCGGACGCATCGCTTCCTACATTTCGGTGAGGATATTTTTTACGTTTCTGAACGTATCGGTCCCGACCTCTTGGTGCGAATATTATATATATATATATATATATATATATATATATATATATATATATATAACATAATATAACCTAACCTAATACAACCTGATCGCACGGTGCGAATATTTTCAAAGTTCCCCGCCGTGTCGCTTCCGACCTCTCGGCGCGAATATTTTCAAAGTCCCCGGTCGTGTCGGTCCCGACCGCTCGGCGCGAATATTTTCTAAGTTCCCCGCCGTGTCGCTTCCGACCGCTCGGCGCGAATATTTTCTAAGTTCCCCGCCGTGTCGCTTCCGACCGCTCGGCGCGAATATTTTCTAAGTTCCCCGCCGTGTCGCTTCCGACCGCTCGGCGCGAATATTTTCTAAGTTCCCGGTCATGTCGCTTCCGACCTCTCGGTGGGAATATTTTACAATTTCACGGTCATGTCGCTTCCGACCTCTCGGTGGGAATATTTTACAATTTCACGGTCATGTCGCTTCCGACCTCTCGGTAGGAATATTTTTCAAATCTCCGGACGCATCGCTTCCTACATTTCGGTGAGGATATTTTTTACGTTTCTGAACGTATCGGTCCCGACCTCTTGGTGCGAATATATATATATATATATATATATATATATATATATATATATATATATATATATATATAACATAATATAACCTAACCTAATACAACCTGATCGCACGGTGCGAATATTTTCAAAGTTCCCCGCCGTGTCGCTTCCGACCTCTCGGCGCGAATATTTTCAAAGTCCCCGGTCGTGTCGGTCCCGACCGCTCGGCGCGAATATTTTCAAAGTCCCCGGTCGTGTCGCTTCCGCCCGCGCGGTGCGAACAATTTCCAAGTTCCCGGTCGTGCCGGTCCGTACTTCTCGGTGCGAACATTATATATGTAGAACGTAATATAACCTAACCTAACCCAACCTAACCTCTCGGTGGTATTATTTTACAGAAAGCCGGGCGTGTCTACTCCT
>CAXAJV010000667.1:52500-55000 GCA_963969225.1 Xylocopa violacea
GATGCCGGGTGACGAGCCATTGGGAACATTGATTGAGCCCACCTCGGTGGTTGTGATGGGCTCTGCCAAGTTAAACCTCTGCCGATGGACTGGCAGAGGTGGATGCTGTTCGACGTGGGTAGATTGATGGCCGAAGATTGGGGACCAAAATTCGACCATCTCCTCAAGGCTAGGTGTTGTTGCCTCGGTATCTCCGTCCAGCACCAACTTTGCAGCTCTGCTCATGTTGGTCTTGAACAGAGACTGCATCCTGGCATATTCCCTGCGCCTGGTCTTCTGGCGACTTGCACCGGCACCGCCCTCGCGGCCGCGCCGCTTCCGAGAATGACGCTTCCGGGCCATAGGCTTCGCGGCAGCCCGTATCCACTCGGTAACACCTAGGGTCACGTCGTGGCCTCCCAAAAGCTGTTCACCCAGGGGAATCAAGGGATGCCCTGCGAGCGAGTCATCACCCGATACTTCCTGCATGAGATGCCTGATGGCATCTGCATACAGTTCCCTCGGGTTAGGGGATGAAGCGTCACTCTCGAGCGCCACATCTGCAGGTGAAGTGGTTGGACCCTCTAATGATGTTGTGCCGGCAGAGGGAGACGTCGGTGCGCCGGAGGTCGTGCAGTCAAGGGCTCTAAGGGCCTGGTCCAGTAGCTGGCGGTATGCTGCAGTCTTCCTGGCGTACTTGATTCCATCGGAATTCCTCCCAGGAAAGCACGGTGCCAGAAAGACGTTGATAAATCGGACAGCATTGCCCGATCTATCATGACCATACTTGATCACGTAAGCCTCCTCAGTCGCAGCCATTCGCATCTCCTCCTGCGAGAGTCCCTTGCGGGCGCGGTCGACGACAATCTCGGCGTTCACGAGGTCAGGATGTTGGGACTTTCTGTGGACGCCGAGACCGGTACGGGTAGTAAACGACCGTTGGCAATCAGGGCACGCGTACTGCTCGATTAGGACGGATGGTGGTGTCACCGAGGCAGTACCGGCTGATTCTATTGGCCGTGCCGCAGCAGGTGTTGCGCTGCGGTGCGTGCGCATGTGATTAGCCAACCCACGCGCGCTGTTGAAATTGCGTGGTGGTTGACAAATCCGGCATGTTATGTCCGCTGATGAAGTTGCGGATGCTCGGGTGGTATGCGCGCGAGAGGGAGAGGCACCAGAGGAACCTCCCCCAGGTGTAGCTTGGTCGGGTGTCCGAGGCTGCGCCCGACGTCTGGGGAATGGCCCCAGTGAATTCTTTTTATTCATTGGTGCAAGCTACGCACGACTGCCGGGTCGCAAGCCCGACAGCCGGCGGGGTTTTGAAGCCCCTGTGCCTCCAACTTTTGATTCAGGGAATCGGAAAAACGCGAAAAGTTGGATGGCCGCTTGCATGGGCTGCACGCTTCCGAAACCCCTAGCTCGATGTTGTGAGCAAAACTCGCCTCGAGATGCTTCAGCCATGGCAGGACGACCCAAAGGCCATTCTGCCATGCCCAGCGGGACCACGTGGAGGCGCATCCCGAGACTTGATCCTCAGAGGCTAGATGACAGTTAAGCTTGAGGACCCATTTAGCAACTATGACTTAAGATTTAAGAGAGTCATAGTTACTCCCGCCGTTTACCCGCGCTTTTTTGAATTTCTTCACGTTGACATTCAGAGCACTGGGCAGAAATCACATTGCGTCAACACCCTTGGGGGCCATCGCAATGCTTTGTTTTAATTAGACAGTCGGATTCCCCTAGTCCGTGCCAGTTCTGAGCCGAGCGTTGAATGGCGGCCGAAGAGGACGACAAGATACGGCGAACCGCCTCTGAAGCCTCGCAGCAAGGAAGATCCGTGGGAGGCCAAGGCACGGGACCGAGCTCGGATTCCGGGTTACGCATGCACGAAGCAGCGGCCCGTTCAGCTCGCCCAGGCCCGGCACGTCAGCCAAACCCACTTCCCGACCAAGCCCGACACGCCCCGCTCCTCAGAGCCAATCCTTATTCCGAAGTTACGGATCCAATTTGCCGACTTCCCTTACCTACATTAATCTATCGACTAGAGGCTCTTCACCTTGGAGACCTGCTGCGGATATGGGTACGAACCGGCGCGACACCTCCACGTGGCCCTCTCCTGGATTTTCAAGGTCCGAGGGGAAGATGCGGACACCGCCGCAACTGCGGTGCTCTTCGCGTTCCAAACCCTATCTCCCTGCTAGAGGTTTCCAGGGAACTCGAACGCTTATACAGAAAAGAAAACTCTCCCCGCATCTCCCGACGGCGTCTCCAGGTCATTTTGGGTTACCCCGACGAACACTCTTATGAGGGCCCGGATTGGTATACGGTTCCGCTGCCGGGTTCCGGAATAGGAACCGGATTCCCTTTCGCCCAATGGGTGTGTGTCTTTCGCTCACTTTTTCAATTCAATTCAAATTCGATAGCATTTTTGTATATGCTTTTAGGACACCACATTTACGTAAGATTTCTCTTAGGGCTTAGGATCGACTGACTCGTGTGCAACGGCTGTTCACACGAAACC
>CAXAJV010000667.1:57500-62500 GCA_963969225.1 Xylocopa violacea
CCGGCTTTTTGATCGCGCGGTCCCGTCTCGACAACGAAGACATGGGGTGACCAACAACTTGTGGCACCGAGCAGCACCTCGTCGAAGTATAACTTCGAGCCTCGCCAATGGGGTGGGCACAATCTCTTCCCGTATCTACTCTCTAAACGACTCTCCTCGTTGCGCGTGGCGTTACAGATTCGAGTTCTGTGCTTCGGAATCTGCGGACGCGCGTCACAGGCCAGAAACGTTACAATCGACCATATATATATATACCAAATGTTCCGATCGACACCGGGCTGACAGACAGAGGCAGCACACCGAGGACGCACGGTAAATTCGAGTCTCGACGAACGTGGCTGGGGTCAGATTCGAACATCCCAAGATCATCAGCGTTCGAAGAGGAAATGCGTCCCCGTGCGCGCGTTTGTCTGTGGTCCCCGACAATCGACGGCATATGGAAATAAAATTCGAGATCGACTTCGGCAACGACGGCCTATATACATTGTATGTATTCGAGTGACGGTCCGCTCAATTTCTTCCTTACACAAAACATGGTATACGCGCACAACGCGCGGAGAGAGCAAGAGAGAGAACGGGTTATTCTGATGATTGAACGCAACAACACCCTGGGGCTGTGCGAACTTCGAACGATCGGATGCGCATCATCGTCCCTCACGTTACGACGATGTCGCTCGCTCTCTCTTTCTTGTATATTCTCTTCTCTCTCTCGACCGAGTTCCCAACAATTCGATTCTCTCAGTCTTGCGGCAAAAGAAAAATTCATTTTAAACGACGTCGAGCGCGCGGCATATCAATCGTGCGTTAAAGAGACGCGCGAAGAGTGGTCATGGTGTGTGGCGGGTGTGCGAATTTGGAATACGGAACAAAATCGGCAGTCGAAACACGGAGCGGTTCCCCGTGGGCGGTCGTCCGGTTAAACGAACGACTCACGACGCCACGAAGAACTCGCGCGAGTCCGTGATCGACACCGTCGATTTCCGTGAACCCGTTTAACGCACGCCGCACGCGCGCACACGTTACACCAGTCGCATATAGTCTCGGGGCACGGCCACAGACGACTCGGACGAACGTCCAACGATCGCTCATACGTCGCGTATCGCTCCTCTTTCTCCCTTTCGGTGCGCCCGAACTCAGAAACGTTCGTAAATGGAATTCGAATGAACGACGGCGGGCAGATTCGAGCACCGGAGAGAAAAGATTCGACGAAACGCAACGCAAGCAGTATTCTGGTTACGTGAACGACCCTCAGCTAGGCGTGGTCCAGGAATTGTATCCGTGGACCGCAATGTGCGTTCGAAATGTCGATGTTCATGTGTCCTGCAGTTCACACGTTGACGCGCAATTAGCTGCGTTCTTCATCGACCCACGAGCCAAGTGATCCACCGTTCAGGGTAATCGTATATGTATATTTTTTATTAATTGTTAAAGTCTCTTCGTACTAAGTTTCGAACAAGTCGAGACCCAAACGTCTCCGGCGAAGGAGACGCGGGCGTCGCCCGAATTCTCGGCGACACGATACCGTCCTACGGATGAAACGGACACGCCTGTTTCAGGGTGTTTAGGATACATCCTTTCGGATTCACGCCAGTGTGCCACGCGTCCAGGTAGATAAAATTTTTCGAAAATTCGTTAGGACTCTTCTTCGCGCGTATCGCGCAGACCCTCGAGGCGGTCCCCCCTTCCTCCCGACAACACGAAGCGAGCTTGTAAAATTCGATCTCGCAACGGCGGGTTTATTAAGGGACTCTCGACAACGAGGAAGAATACGCAAACGCGAATATATCGTCGTCCCCTCTGAACGAATGGCACGTGGAAGTGAATACAAAAAAAAAAAAAAAAGAAAGATATCCAACACCCAGCGGCGTATTGCTTTCGAGAAGTTGACGACGTTCGTACAGGTAAGTCGTAAAATATCGATGGGACTCGCCGTGAAACCTCGAAGCGGTCTATAATTTTACCCACCCGACAACACGAAGCGAGCATAAAAAATTATTCGATCTCGCAACGGCGGGTGTGTTTCCAGACTCGCGACAACGAGGCTTCGCTCGGCGAAGCGGTCCCCTCTGAACGAACGACACGATCAAAACCCGAACACAGGTGCGTGGTACAAGTTCCTCAAATTCCACGATCCACTGCACGATCTGTGCTTCAGAGCTCAGGTGATAAAAAAAAAAAAAAATTCGTTGGGACTCGGCCGCCAAAGCCTCGAGCGGTCTACCGTTTTTCCCCGGCAACACGAAGCGAGTATAAATTATTCGATCTCGCAACGGCCGGTTTCTCAGACTCTCGACAACGAGGCTATGGCAAAAAGCAAGTCCCCTCTGAGCTTGCAGCACAATTGTGAAACGGGAAAACGAACAAGTACCAGCGGCGTATTGCTTTCACGCAGAGACGCAAAATAATGGTACACACTCGACCTGTCGAATATGCAAAGTCGACGACATAACTTACCGTTCGGGTAAGAAAAATTCGTTAGGACTCGTCGGTTAACAACACCAACACCTCGAGCGCGGTCTGTATAATTTTATTTACCCGACAACACGAAGCGAGCATAATAAATGAGATTCGATCTCGCAACGGCGGGTTCATTATACAGACTCTAATCGCCAACGAGGCTTGGCCCGACGAATCGTCCCCTCCGAACGGAACGGTACGATCGACATTAACACAACCAGGGTACGCGGCGCGACACCACGCTCTTAACGAATTCGAAGTCGACGACGATCGTCGTTCGGGTAAAGATTCGTTGGGACTCGCCGTCGTACACAGCCTCGAGGCGGTCTGTTTCACCCGACAACGCGAAGCGAGCATAATATTGTTCGATCTCGCAACGGCACGGGTTTTCACAGACTCTCGACAACGAGGCTTGGCGGCGACGAATCGTCCCCTCCGAACGGAACGGTACGATCGACTAAAACAGGATACGCGCGACACACGCTCTTAAAGGAATTCGAAGTCGACGACGGCGCGTCCGTTCGGGTGAAGATTCGTTGGGACTCGCCGCACGCGCAGCCTCTGAGCGGTCCAATTTAACCTGCGACACGAAGCGAGCATAAAATGGTTCGATCTCGCAACGGCAACGGGTTTTCATAGACTCTATGAGAGCGAGGCTTGGCGGCGACGAATCGTCCCCTCCGAACGGAACGGTACGATCGACTAAAACAGGATACGCGCGACACACGCTCTTAAAAGAAATCGAAGTCGACGACGGCGCGTCCGTTCGGGTGAATGATTCGTTGGGACTCGCCGCACGCGCAGCCTCTGAGCGGTCCAATTTAACCTGCGACACGAAGCGAGGATAAAATTGTTCGATCTCGCAACGGCAACGGGTTTTCAGACACTCAACAACGAGGCTTGGCGGCGACGAATCGTCCCCTCCGAACGAAACGGTACGGTACGATCGACTGGTATAAAAGAGCGGGCGACACACGATCCTGCGAATTCGAGGTCGACGACGGTACAACACGTTCATCGTTCGGGTGAAGATTCGTTGGGACTCGCCGCGCGCGCAGCCTCGAAGCGGTCCAATTTAACCTGCGACACGAAGCGAGCATAAAATTGTTCGATCTCGCAACGGCACGGGTTTTCACAGACTCTCGACAACGAGGCTTGGCGGCGACGAATCGTCCCCTCCGAACGAAACGGTACGGTACGATCGACTGGTATAAAAGAGCGGGCGACACACGATCCTGCGAATTCGAGGTCGACGACGGTACAACACGTTCATCGTTCGGGTGAAGATTCGTTGGGACTCGCCGCGCGCGCAGCCTCGAAGCGGTCCAATTTAACCTGCGACACGAAGCGAGCATAAAATTGTTCGATCTCGCAACGGCACGGGTTTTCTCAGACTCTCGACAACGAGGCTTGGCGGCGACGAATCGTCCCCTCCGAACGAAACGGTACGGTACGATCGACTGGTATAAAAGAGCGGGCGACGCGATCCTACGAATTCGAGGTCTACGACGGTACACACGTTCGTCGTTCGGGTAAAGATTCGTTGGGACTCGCCGTCGTACACAGCCTCGAGGCGGTCCGTTTCACCCGACAACACGAAGCGAGCATAAAGTTGTTCGAGCTCGCAACGGCACGGGTTTTCACAGACTCTCGACAACGAGGCTTGGCGGCGACGAATCGTCCCCTCCGAACGAAACGGTACGGTACGGTACGATCGACCTGATCGTAGAGAGCGGTCGCGGTGGCACGACCCTGCGAGAATTCGAGGTCGACGACGATCGTTGTTCGTCGTTCGGGTAAAGATTCGTTGGGACTCGTCGCCGTACACCCTCGAGGCGGTCTGTTTAGCCCGGCAACGCGAAGCGAGCATAAAATTGTTCGATCTCGCAACGGCACGGGTTTACCCAGACTCTCGACAACGGGGCTTGGCGGCGACGAATCGTCCCCTCCGAACGGAACGGTACGACGATCGACTGTTTTTACAGGAGGCGCGCGCGCGCGCGCGCTCGTCTCGATCCTTCAAATTCGTGGTCGACGACGTTCTCTCGTTCAGGGAAATGATTCGATGGGACTTCGTCGTCGTACAGGCCTCGAAGCGGTCTGCATTTACCCGACAACACGAAGCGAGCATAAAATTGTTCGATCTCGCAACGGCGGGTTTTTTTCTCAGACTCTCGACAACGAGGCTCGACGCGACGAATCCGTCCCCTCTGAACGGAAAAAAAAAAAAAAAAACGATCGTCTAAAGGAACGATAGAACGCGCGGTGCGGTCCTTTTTCCCCTTGTGTACGCTCTGCGTTTGTTTCATCCATTCGGACTCGCACAATTTTACCTTGGAACGAATAGCTCCGCGGTTACGCACAGATTCGAGGACAGCGGTCTCGGTCTCTCTGACACGAGGTGAGTTACATACTTCGAGCAGTGGATGTAATATGATTGCATGCCGTCAATATCGGCGTTTCATGCAACGTTCGTGGTTTTTTGTTGTGTGTTATTTCGAATCAGTGGATGCGGCCGCGGGTCACGAAGACCACGCGCGAGC